>PVIH01009416.1:0-82549 GCA_004025045.1 Sigmodon hispidus | reverse complement strand
AAAAAAAATAAAAAATAAAAAAAAAAAAAAAAAATAAAAAAAATTCCCACTTCATCATTCTCCAAAGCGTTTGTTTGGTTTCCCCGCTTCAGACAATGGGCTTCAGGTGTTCCTGAGGGCAGGGCTGATAACAGGCAGCTGCCAGCAGGTCAGGGCCTCTGTCCACTCATCTACCACCACTAAACCCCACCCAAATCTGGTCCTCCCAAGGGGCCTTCAGAGCTGATGCTGGACTTACCTAATGAGAAGATCCCGAAGGTAGGCAAATTCACAGTGAGTGGTATTCTCAACTGAGGGAAAAAGAAGGTTGTTCAATGTCCTGTGAGAAGGAAGCCCCTCCTTTCCTATCCAGTGATGCCAACAACTGCCACCCATAAGTAGGCAGGGGAGAGACAGGGCATGTGACTGACAGTTACTCAAGTAGTGTGTCTATGAGGGAGCATCTAGAGAGGTTCAGCTGAGGGAAGAGCCACCCTGAAGATGGGCAGCATCATCCCGTGAGCTAGGGGTTTCCAGCTGAATAAAAGGAGAAAGTGACCAGCACCCCAGCATTCCTTTATCCCTGCTTTCTGACTGGGTGCCATGTGACCAGCTACTCCCACCATGATGGACTGCACCCTGGAACTGTGAGCATTCCAGGCCTGGAGTTTCCCAGTAACATGGGCTAATGGCTCAGTGGATAAGGGCATTTGCCGCCAAGCCCAGCACCTGAGTTTGATTCCCAGAACCACATGCTAGGAGGAGAGAACCAACCGACTCTTGGAAGTTACCCTCTGCTCACTACATGTGTGTTCCGGAAATGTACAAGACCTCTTCCCCCAATAAAGTAAGTTAATAAATAAATAAATGTAAAAAGAAATCTAAGTGGGAGAATGGCATGGTTCATGCCTCGGGGACCAAATGAGGCAGCCAATGGTCATTTGACTTTTGGAGGCTTTCCACTACATTATGCCCAAGGAACAACATAACCGTCCATGCTCAGGCAGTATTCTGGCCAGCTTCCAAGAATGAGAACAGGGGCTTCGGATAGTGCACACCAAGGAGGAAGTAAGAGATGGGCACTACAGAGCTCAGTTATGAACTCATAGGGTGAGTGTGTGCGTGTGTGCGTGTGTGTGTGTGTGTGTGTGTGTGTGTGTGTGTGTGTGTGTCTGTGTCTGTGTCTCCCTGACATAAACTCCCACCATGTTCTGATAAGTCCCCAGAGTCCTCACAAGAAGACTTCTGGATGTGAGAACCACCACCCAGGAGACACCTCTACAGATTACTCAGGCTGCCTGGACCCTCAGCTGTTATCCATCCTGACCATTTCTCATGGAGAGTATGCAATACACAAGTTGGACACCAGAGGTCAGAAGAGACACGCCAACAGCCAATGCCATTCTCAACAGTCCCCAGGAACTCTATTCCCAAACTTCCCTCACTCCAAACCATGCCTTGCATATTTGGAGAGGGATGCCCATGAGCAGAGACGGGGAGGAAGGACTGAGGGAACCAAAGACATGTTTTAGAGAGAATAGCTTCAGAGTAGCCCTTTGGGGTCATTATCTGCCACAGATGGGGTGGGGGGGGAAATATGGGATGCTACAGAAAGCTACCAGCACCTAAAACACCCAGAGCATATTTAGAAAATATCCCCATGGCACTCCAACACCCAGAGTAAGCCCAACACCAACCAAAAAGAACAGCCCTAACCATCTGGGACATTCTCACATCATCTAGAGCTTAGGACGCATCCCTGATTTATAAAGTGTGCACACTGAGCCTGTGGAAAATTGGGGGCTCACCCCAACTCCTAGAGCCTCAACTTTCTGCTCCTTTGTGGGGCCTTTTGACCACATTGGTCACAAAAAACGACTAGGCTTTTATCTTTCATCCTAACGAGGATGGAGGGGCAGAAAGAGAGGCCCTATACTGTCCCACTGGGTGCTGACCTGAACCCAGAGGAGACCAGAGTCCCAGCCCTTAGTACTTGAGACAAATAACTACATCTAAGACAATGTAATTAAGTTCAAGGAATTCAGGTGCATCCCGCAGTCAATGTCCTTATAAGAAGGGAAGAAACAGGACCACAGGACCACAGATGGGGAAACCAAGGACAACACCCTGTGGCAGCCCAGCAGCCAGTACCTTCAATGGTGCCCCATTTGGTCTTCCTTCCCAGGATCCTCTTGCCATTGACTTGATACTCATGGTCACTGCCCACCACAGCAAACGGGATCATCTCCTGGAGAAGGGGCCGAAGAGTTAGCCACACCTGCTCCCTCCCAGTTTGAGAGGACAAGGGCTGGCCACATGGGCCCCATCCATGTCCAGCATGGAGGATGCACCCCATGGCCTAAAGCCAGCACACCACCACTCCTACCTCCCAGCATCTGGCTCACCCACTTACCCGGAACTTCTCATTTACCAGCCGGTCCTCCGAATCCTCATCAAACTCTTTCTGGGGGTACACATCAATGCCATTGGATAGCAGGTCTGCAGTAATCTGGGAGGCAAAGAGGTATGGTCCCTGAATCAAGCTATCAGCCATCAGGTGCTTGAGCCATGAGCTCCAACAAAGACAGGCTCTGGGTGGTCCTGCCCTGAGAATGTCTAATTTCTTTTAAAGATTCATTTTATATTTATTTTATATGTTATGGGTGTTTGGCTTACATATATGCATGTGTACCACATGCATGTCTAGTGCCCAGAGAAGCCAGAAAAGAGCATGGTGAGTCCCTTGGAACTGGTTGTGAACTGCCATGTAAGTGCTGGGAATGGAACCTGGGTCCTCTGCAAGAGCAGCCAATGCTCTTAGCCCCTGAGCCTTCTCTCCAGCCACACCCTCACCCTTTTGAGAGACAGTCTCTAGCTCAGAATGGCCTCAAACTTGCCATGTAACCAAGGATATCCTTGACCTCCTGATGCTTCCGCCTCTGCCTCCCAAGTGCTGGTGTTATAGATGTGTCACCATGTCCAGTTTTATGTGGTGCTGAAGATCAAACCCTGAACCTTCTGTATGCTAGGCAAGTACTCTACCAACCAAGCTACATCTCAGAATCTCCAGTTGTTCTGGTGCCTGTGCATTAAGGGACTCACCTAGCCTGAGGGGCCCTGTGACCACTGTCCCAAGAATCTGTTTCCTAGGTAGCCCATCATTATCTCCCCCACCCAAAATAACTCAAGGTTGCTGAGTCCTCTTTTCTAACCCCACCTAAGGATTAGCAAGGCTTCCTCCTGCAGCTCAGAGTGGGCCCGCCTGCTGAAATGCTTCCCATCTTTATAACAGCCCGGGTGGTTGGCAGTCTATAGAGGACATCCCAGAGACCAACCAGAGCCAGGCTCACACACAGAAGGGCCTGCTGTAGGTTCATCCTAGACTACCCTTCCCTATGCATGCTGGGAAAATCCCTGACACATGGCCTGGGATAGATGCCCTGGGAGCCTCTGGAATTGGATTTAGGGCCTCACAGCCTAAGTTGGAGCTCCCAGGAGATTCTGAAGTATAGCCTTGTTCAGAAAAGTCCCAGGACATATCCTACTGCAGATGCTCATAGGGACACTTCCGTCACCCAGCCAGCAGTGACCTCGACCATGGCAGAGAAGGAGGAAGCCACTGAGGCCAACTGGCTCTTTTGGCTTTCTTTCCCACCTAATAAAACCCAGGAGTACTGGGTCTGATGCCCCAAGACATTTGGCTCTGCTTGGTATACACAAAACCTGCTGAGGCTTCTAGAAATCGGGTCCCCAGAAGCCACCCAGGCCAGGGGCTCCCTCAAGGCTGGAAACATGAAGGGCTGAAGGGTGATTCTCCTATCACATATCCCCTGAGCTGGATAGGCCTGTCAGGCTGGTAACTTGTCTAGGCAGCCCTTGAGAGGGGGTAGGTGGAGTAAGGCTGTGGGTCATACCCGTTGTTTGAAGTAGACTCTTTCCTCCAGGGTGAGCGTGTCAGCCTTGGCGATGACTGGGACGATGTTGACAACCTTGCTTAGGCGCTTCATGAATTCAATATCCAGGGGCCTAAGCCTGAAACAGAACAGTGAAATGAGACTTGGCTTAGGGACTACCTGCCTCAGGTCTCACAGGAGGCCTTGTTGGTAAAGGAGCAATGTTGGGGTTTAGCAGGGTGCAAGGTGAATGCTCCCACTACTGAGTTGAGGCTGGAGGGCCAGCGTGAGGCTGGAGGGCCCGCGTGAAGCTGGCTCCTAGTTCCCTCATCCACAACTGTTAGAACCCAAATGGCCCTGGACACTGCCCAAAGAGACTTGGCTCACGTCACTGGCATGCCTTGGGGCTTCCAATGTCGGAGAGAAGTGGGAGACAGTGTTCAGAACCTCTGAATGCTGGGACAGGCTAACTCCAGGGTCTGATACAGGGAGTAGGAAGGAGGCTGTAGGGAGGAGGCTGGCTGAACCCCTGAGCGTGGGCATCATTTCCCTGCTAAAACTATTTTCTCCATAGTGGTATTGTCAGGTCCAGACAGCCTGTGGGAAGTGAAGCTGAAGGCAAAAGTCTGAACAAAGATGGCCACAAGCCACTGCTGTCCCTGGGGACTGAGCATCAGGGGGAGGAACCTAGGCGAGGTGCCCAGCTGGGACCCTAGCCCAGAGGGTCCCCACTGGAGAAGTGCCCTGGGCTCTCACTACTGAAGTCTGTCAGTCCTGTCTCCTGCTGTCGGTCTTGGCTTCCCTCAGGTTGTATTTGGAGTAAGCTGCAGAACCACAAATGAGCCAGGCCTACATGAAGAGGCCTATGGCACCCCCTGCCATAAATGGGCTCTTGTTGGCCCCACAGGAAGACGGTCACTATTGGCAGGCTCAGACATCCATATCTGATTTTTTCCAACCAAACCCCTGTGAGCCCTATGCCATCTATGCCATAGAGGGTGCAAAACACAAGGTCCCTCAAAGCCTGAGCCCTTACAGCCAAGGATGAGCCTGGAAAAGCCTAGAGTGAACAGACACCAAACCCTAGGGTCCTCAACAAGCCATTTCCAGTTCCCGTGCTCGACACGGAGTCAGGACAAGTCCAGCAGGTGTACAGTCTATGTACTGTAGTCAGATGATATACACAGGGATTCAAGAACCCTGGTCACTGAGACATCCAGAGTCTATGTGCCCTGGAGGAGGGAGATTCCAAAAGTCTGCCAGGCATCATAGGCCCTAGAAGCATCTTTGTCAAGGACAGCAAATGGCTGAGGCTTAGAAGACAGAGGATATTCACTGTTCTCTGTGAGTCACACAACGTTCCTCAGTGACCCAGAAGGTAAGAGCACCCCCAAGGTGTGGAGAAAGTTATGTGACTGCTAGGGGTGCACACACAAACTCATACAGCCTGAGAGTCTTATCCTATCTACAGAGCCTCTGCTACCAGACTCTAGAATATCCCTGTGCATGCCCAGTCCTCAGCTCTCTGGACAAAGAGAAGGCAGAATGGGCAGGAGGCCACCTAGTCCAAAGGTCACAGACACCCACACAGCAGCTGCTGACACAGCCCTGACTCAGTGTCCCTCCCACCCCACCCCACACCTAATGGCTGGGCAGACAGAATCCTGCATATAGCCCCACCAGTGTTAGGAATGGGGGCTCCCACCATCAAGACAAAGGACCCTGAATGGGACATACGAGTGGCCGGTGGCCGGGATAAAGTAGAGGCAGCAGTGAACGCGTGTGTCGGGGATGCGCTTCTTTCGATTGATGTTGACTTCCTCCTGCAGGTATTTCTCATACTGATCATTGATGAACTTCATAATAGGCTGCCAGCTGCAGGGAGATTGGAGTTAGCCAGAACCTGGGATCCCTCCTGCCCATGATGGGGCATCTAAGTCCCCAAGCCTCCATGGCAGGCTCATTCTCAGAACTGGCCTGACATCCAGCCTTCTGCCTTCATACATGAATGGTTAGCTGTTGCCAAGAGCAGCCAGCCTTATCTTAGAGTTTTCTGTCCATGCTGATCTCTGTCCTGGGGTGGAGGACATGATTCCCAAGTGACCCCATTTTGGTGTAATGTGTGGCTTTATGGTTTGGAGTGAACTTATCTGGGTGTCTGACCTCACGGAACCCTAACCCAGTGGGGTTTTCCCACCTGAAGGAAGGCTCTCCAAGTTCACCTACCAGTTTTCATTGTTGATATGGTCTCCAAAGCCCGGAGTGTCAATCACTGTCAGCTTCATCCGGACCCCCTTCTCCTCGATATCTGCACACACCACAGCATCCAAAGTCAGAAGGGTCACCCAAGCCCTCGGGTTGCCTGAGCAACCCGGATGGGCTGTGATGCCAGCCAAGGTGATGCCAGGGAGAAAGCGACCTCTATAAAAGTTTGGGTGGTGCCTCAGCCTAGTGGAGCCCACACCATTCCTACTCAGAGTCTCAATGTACCCAAGAGGGGTCATGGTGATCTCTCTAGTGGAATACCCTTGACTCCACACTCTGGGAAAAGAAGAGACCCTACACCCAGCCTCAACCCCCACTTCCATGGAACTGACCATGGGTAATGGACTTGATTTCTATCGTCTTGGGGATGCGTTCCTCCGAGGGGGGCTGCACTGACTTCCGGCTGATTTTGGACTTGAAGAGAGTGTTGATTAGGGTCGACTTCCCAAGGCCACTCTGCCCTGGGGAGAGAAGAGGAAGTCGGTTAGCAGGATCTTCAAGAACACAGCTCATAGCTACATACCACTGAGACCACTGGGCTTACAACATCCTTAGCCCCATCTGGGGTTTCACCTCCTCAGCAGAAGTCTAGGGTTGAATTTAAAACCACAATGTAGGGCTCTGGGACCTGGTTTAACCTGGCCAGAGCACCCTCCTGGCCCTAGAGAAGCCGCCTAAAGCAGGAAAAGACATAAAGACTCCAGAGGAATGGGTCCATGTTGTTACAGAGGAGGAAAGTCCCAAAGACAGGTATAGGTTGTCTGTGAACCTGGGCAGAGCAGACACACATAGACACAGTTCCCCATCCGGATCTCTGCAGTGGGGTAGGCAAGCCGCCAGACGCTATGGGAGACATTTGCCCAGATGCCACCCTGGAGAGTCAGCACCATCCTGTTCTGAGAGTGAAAAACTGAATCATAGACCAGGCATGATTAAAGATGTATGCCTTTAATCCCAGCACTTGGGAAGCAAAGGCAGGTAAGATTCTCTGTGAGTTCAAGGCCAGCCTGGTCTATATAAGCAAGTTCTAGCCTAGTCACATAGTGAAACTCTATCTGTAAATAAATAAATAAACAAATAAAATTGACTTGTTTCTTCTCGGCCAATCAGGTCCCCTTTTCACAAGTCAACTGAGAGCAAGGAGCTTCTGAGCTTTCAGTACACAGCCCTTTCAGGTTACACTCATTACCGACCTACCATTGGTGATTTACGGCTCTTTAAGGCCACAGGAGGAAGAAAGCGGCTACTATACCCCACTTTCTGGGTGGGCAGCTTTGTGAACCTCCAGGAAGCCTCAGCCAGGCCTAAGGCATGAGGGCTGAGTCCTACTCAGGCTGGGAGGCCGTTGTCACTGGTTACAGAGGGCCTCTAACTGCTTAGTGAGATGGCTATCACAGGCGGCAGCCTCTCTGAGGAGTGGTTGGCGGATGTGGTCCGTTTTCCCAGCTCATGCACCCATATGTGGCATTGCATCCAAGTTGTCCTTTAGGTGAGCCCTATCCTCACACTTGATAGGGGACAATGGCTTGAGTACTGGGACTGAGGCCCCTACAGGGGCCTGGGATGGCAAGATGGACATGTGGCCAGCAGAGGGTCTCTAACACTCACCAACCACCATGATGTTGAACTCAAAGCCCTGTTTCATAGCCTTCCTGCGCATCTGCTCCAGGATGGAGTCAATCCCCACGTAGCCAAAGTCCACAGGGGTCTTGTCGTTTCGTGCCATGGGTGCTTGCTTGAGCATGGCATCTCTAGGGCTGTCAGCCATGTCGCCAACACAGCTGGGAGCCACTTCAGAGCCTGGGGAAAGAAACACAGAGGCGTTCTCTCAGGTGGGGAAACCAAGACTCCTGAAGTCCCCTGTATGGTACCATCCACCAGGCCCACACCTCACAGACACCTGCCTCTCGGGGCCGTCTCTGCCGGCTTTGCCAACCGGGGTGCCCTCTGCATGTCCTACACCTCTGCTCAGACAGTCTGAAGTAGCAGTGGGACCCAGGGCCCAGTTCAACAGGTGACCACAAGCAGGTCACAGGGAAGGGTTGATATGATCCCTATCTGCCTCCTCCAGACCTGACTCACTCTCTCTAGGGCCTGATCCCTACAGTCCTGAGGCAGGACAGGCAGGAAGATGAGCTGTGGTGGACACCAAGTGCCCCTCACCCTCAGGCAAAGGCCGCTTTGGTTAGGAGGTCTGTGGACAGGCTAGGGGTTAAGCTTCCTTCAGTAGGAGCCTTCTTCCATTGGAGCTGAGTACAAGGTCAGAGCCCAGACCCAGGGGATTCAGAGAAGGTCAGAGCCCAGACCCAGGGGATTCAGAGACTGGGCCCACGGGAGACCCTAGGTGCTCCCTGTTAGGATTCTGTCTTAGCCCCCAAATCCACACCTGGCCAATGGTAACTGGTCTGCCCTGAAAAGAGAACTCTGATGTCAAGCTCCATTTAAGAAAGATTTCCACCATCAACCCTCTCTCTTTTTCTCCTTCCTTTCCCCCACCCTTCCAAGGGCACATTCCTCAACCCCCCCTCCCCTCCCCTCTCTTCATAATAATAAAGTCTATCCACACAGGCCCAAATGAGGTGTAGGGCCTCTCTCCATCCACTGCCATCCCCCAGGTAAATGCCATAACATAAAACACGCCCACCCAGCAGGGATGTGCAAGGCTGGTTCACTGAGGTCTAGTTAAAAAAGAGTCACAAGAGGCTTACAGTGTCCCTAACTGCTGTGCTGAGAAAGTCCTTCAGGCATCACTCTGAAACCAAGTGGCTTTGGGACTGTTGAGAGGTAGATGTTGCATTGTTGAAAAAGCCTTAAAGACGCCACTTCCATGGAAAATGTCAGCCCTCTCAACTTAAGACTCATGACCCAGCACCCCCAACATGGCTAATGCAGAGGGGACACCAAATGCTCCCAAGTCCCCTTCTCGGATCCAACCAAGTCTGTTTTTCCCACTCTGTGTTGTGCCCACCTCTGGGGAAGGGTTCCCCAGCTCCAACCCTGAGGTACGCTGTCTCAAAGGAGACTCAATGCAAACCCATGCTCCAAGCCTCCTCCTCCATCAGAATTGGGAGGGAAGTGGGAACCAAAGGTGCCTGCTGGGAACATGAGCTCAGGAGGCACCACCCCCAGATGGGCTCTCCTCCCAAGTGAGCAGGGCCAGCAGCAGGAAGATGGACCCATACAAGAGGGACTCATGCAGATTTTAGACACACACACACACACACACACACACACACACACACACACACACACACACACACACGACATCCTTAGCTAACTCAGCTGGGCCATCTCTCCACTTTATTGGCATGGCCAGCAGGAACACGGCCGGACACTGCACTTGCTCTCAGCACCCTCCCCAAGCTTCAGCGGGAAGATGGACAGGACAAAGGGCTGGCAGACAGGCTCAGGAAAGAGGCTTGAGGACCGCCCCCACGGGCAGGGGCTTTACTGGGTCAGTCACTTCCTGTTTCTCGGCCTCCATAGGGTGCAGTCACCTCTGCTTCCTGACACTGGGGAGCAAGTAAACAGGAGAATGCTTGTAAACACACCAGGAGCTTCCCCAAACAAGACACAGGCAGATCCTGGGGGCCAGGGTCCCCCATCTGAAGCATCCCCAGCCCAGGTCATGGAAACAGTGCTCTCCACAAGGCTTCAAGAGTGTCAGCTCCCCACTCAGAAAATGCTCTCCTGGGTTTATAGCATCTTTAAATAAACAAAGACAGTGCAACATCTGGCCCTAGAACCTGCGGCTTTGGGGCCTGCTTCCTGAAGAACGACAAGGGGCCCTGCCTTGCCGGGCAGCGGTTCAGGCCTCATTCACGTGACTGAAAATTGGTTCCATCTGTCTGAGAGCCACTTTGCCCCACCCCCACCACTCTGCTGAGTGGTGAGAGGGGGAAGGGCTGTCCCCCCTCAACCCTCTCTAATCACCCCCAGTCAAAGAAGGCTTGCCTCAGCCCCAGGTGGCCTTTCTACATGCATTAAGGTTCACAGCAGAAATTCAAACCAAATTAAACATTCAGCCTGCCAGGGGCTCTGCTTGAGAAATAATAAAAACACAGTAGAGCCCCAGTCTTCCCCGAGGCTCTGGAAGTTTCTCTGGTATACCCCTGTGACCCTTTTCACTGGGAGAGCCTCCCCATCCACCTGTCTGCCTACTTGGGAGGCAGACCCTCCATTCAGGGCTGCCCTTATGATCCCAGCCCTAGGTCTCCAGGAATGTGAGTGACCAGAGACCTTCCAGACCCCACTATATTATCACATAGGTCAACAGACGCATCCTGGGTCTGCACAGCCCAAGGCAACAGCTTGTGACCACTTCCTTCTTTAATTTACCACTTTAGCGATTTCTGAGGCATAGGTCATGAGGTGAGGGTTGAGCTTCACATCTTATAAGGACACGCACCACAGCCCAGACCAGTCTCTGGCAACCTTCAATCTATCCAAGATCCTTGGGTAAGCAGGGGTGGATGGTCTCTGACTTTTGACTTATTTACTAAAGAATGATATCCTTAAGGTTTATTCACGCTATAGAAGGTGCCTTTTAAAGGCTGATAATAGTCCTTTGGTGAATACATTTAGCCTATTTAAAAAAAAAAAAAAACCTCAATTCACATGATTTTTTTTAAAGATTTATTTTTAATTATATGTATGCATGTGTATGGGTATGTGTGCCTGAATACAGGCACCCAAGCAGGCCAGAGGAGGGTATCAGACCTTCTCTGGAGCAGGAATTACCAGATATGGGTGCTCAGCTCAGTCCTTTGGAAGAGCAGTATGTGCTCTTAACTGCTGAGCCGTCTTGAGGCTCAGCACGGTGAGTCTTTTATCCATAGGCATTTGAGTAATTGCTGCTGGTTAGCCGGTGTGAATACTATGGCGTGAACATGGGTAAACAGGCGCTCTTGTGAGCTCAGGCTAGCTCTCCCTTTTCTCTCTTGCTTCCCCCCCCCCTTTATATACAGTCTGGCTTCAAATTCACTGATCCCCCCGCCTCAGCCTCCTAAATACTGTGATTATAGGCATAAATCATAGTGCCCAGCAAGACTGCTTTCAACGGTTTTGGACATACTCTCAGGTGTGAGTTGTTCTAGTTTTATATTTGAGGAACCAGTGAAGCACATTCACATGACTTCCGGGCACTGGAGACTGAGCTAGTTCAGGAGGGATGCATTGTAAAAATCTATCTCAGCCAAATTCAGTTTTAAATACCTACATGTCCCTGACAAGTGTGCAAGGCAGGCTGGCACTCTCACTTCACAGCTTTACACACTGATTCTTTTCTGGAACACCACTGGATGGTCAGATGAGCAAGGTAAGATGGCGGACCTTCTTCTCCTGGAGCCCCCCTGCACACCACCCGGTTACAGACAGTGAGTTCTGTTTGGGGATCAGGAGTGTGACCCTTCCCTACTCAGCCACCCAAGGCTTCAGCCTGCTCAGGGGCATCCTCGACTCCTAGCCCAGAAAGAAGCAGAAATGAGCCACTAAGACAAAGCTAAACACCAGCAAGAGCCACCAGAGGAGCCAAGTCACATGGGAGAGAGCTGACTCTCTGAAGTTGAACTCTGACCTCCACATGAGTGCTGTGGAATGGGCACACGGACATACAGACACAGACAGAGAGAGATTGCTAAAATGTTCACAGATGCAGTAATAAACAATGGCATGGTAAGCGGATCTGAGGGAACACTGCTCACTCATAAGAAGAAATGAAGTTATAAACATGATAGAATGTGAGTGAACCTTAAAAATACCATATGGAGAGATGGCTCGGGGGTTAGGAGCACTGGCTGCTCTTCCAGAGGTCCTGAGTTCAACTCCCAACAACCAGAGGGTGGCTCATAACCATCTGTAATGGGATTTGATGCCTTCCTTTGGAGTATAGGCATACATGCAGGCAAAACACTGTATACATAACTTTTTTTTTTTTAAAGAAAGAAAAAAACTATACTGAGCTAAAGAAACAAACACTCCAAAGCTTGAATGACTCTGTATGAAATACTCAGAAGAGGCAAATCCACAGGGGTAGGAGAGGAGACTATTTAATGAGTGCAGAGTTTCCCTCTGGGGTGATAAAAATGTACTGGAATCAGACAGAGGCACATGACATCATGAACAGACATCACTACAAGTTCTTGCTCTTCACGGCTGGGGCGAGGAGATGAGCGAAGGAGGGCAGGCACCAGGCAGGTGTTTATAGCCCAGTTGGACAAAACGTCCAGCCAGGCCAGCGGCCAAGGCACAGCTCAGCACGCCTGAGCACCAGCTGCTCACACCCGAGCTGAGGCTCTTTGGCAGATGGTAACAGGCAATGTCCTGAGCAAGTGGTCTGTCATCTCCTAGCTAAAGGTGTTTCTGAGGGGGTTGCATGTAGTTGAAGCTACCTTTGGGAGACTGACAATCTCCCTGTGAGTCCCACTGTGCACCTGGGCCCATCCAAGCCTCCCTGCCCCAGATGCCTGCTGTGTGGCCCATCTGCAGACTTACCTACTGAGCAACAAATTATTCCCCCACCCCAGGCCCTGCTCCACCACGCTATGAGAAGGATGGGACAGACCAAGGCTGACCTTGACCCTTCCATTAGGAGAAAGGCTCAGATCAACAGGCTTGCAAGGACAGGCAGGAACCAACACCCAGGAGCTACCCGTCTGGCTTCACACCTCCCTGTTGGCCTTGCTGGTCAGTATTCCAGAACTGCTCACTTCCTACCTGAACCTTTGTCTCCCCCGACAAATGTGAAGACCACTCTGCTGGGCAGGGAGCATCCACGTGGGGCTGTGAGACAGTCATACTTACACTCCAAGGACACAGCTCTCAGGAAAAGTCAATACCATTTCCTTTATCTTGTTCTAGCACAATCTATGCCCAGATCTTAAAACCCAACAATGTTGTCTTGTGCAAGGTGGCCCTGTGCTCCAGCAGAAAGCAGAGCTAACCTGCCCTTCCTTGGGCGGCAGCCAGAGCCAGCAGGGTCTACTATGGTACCAAGACACCAGTACTTGCTCCATCTGCTGGCCTCTCAGGCCACTGGCTCAAGAAAGATCTTCATATCAAGATCAGCCTGGGATTTGAGGTACATGAGAACCCCCAAGTGCACCACACCCTCTCCCTGGGACCATTCAGAATGTTCTGCCTTAGGCACCAGGGTCTTGGTGTTGGAACCTTGAGCTCAGCTCCTAAAAGCAGAGCCCAGGATTGCCAGGCCCTCCCACTCAGCTGGCTGAACAGGTCTCTCAGGGGAGTGTCACTTCAATTGCATAAAGTCTGAGAAAACATACCCCAAGGCCAAAGGGAGGGATGTGTTCTTCAACACCAGTTACCAGACCTCAAACAGGTCTCCTGACTCCAGGGCTCTCCTGATGCATGAGAGGTCACACCCCTAAACTCTCTACAGGACCCACACCTGGAGCAGATATCAAAGTGTCCACTTAGTATAAAACTCCACCCCAGGAGGCCCACAAAGACTCAGAAGTGACTCTGCACCAGGCAAGCCAGAGTGGGCAGAGAGAGGAGTGTAATGAGCCAACTCAGAAAATAAACTAGCCACATGGTAGCTCTGGTACATGCAGAGCTGGGGACTCAGGAGCAGGAATTGCCCTGGAGAGACAGCAATGATTCCAGCATCCTCAGAGACCAGGACCTCAACACCGAGTCAGTCAACAGGCCTCTAGATGGGACCAGGACAACCCCCAACAGGTGTACAGAAATTTTATGCCCCCAAAGAGAAGGCTCGCTAACCTAGCTGAACTGGTAGAGCTTCTGGTTCAATTCCCAGCAACCACATGGTGGCTCACAACCATCTAGAATGAGATCTGGTGCCCTCTTATGACATGAAGGCAGAACAGTGTATAAATAAATACATTTAAAAAAGAAAGAAAACAGAAATAACTTGGAAGCTTCACATGGTTGGTGCATATCTGTAAAACCAGACATGGAGCTTGCAGATAGAGAGTTCAAGAGTAGCTTTGGGCTACATAGTTCAAAGCCAGCCTGAGCCACATAATGAAGCTGTGCCTCAAGAAAGCCTGGGGCTAGCCTAGCCTAGCACTAGCTTTGCACCCAGGGCCCTGTGCTGCATTCTCAGCAGTGGGATGGGGGATGATGGGGACACAGGGGTGGAGATGGGAGGTACAATGGATGATTAGGCTGAGTAACTACAGCATTAATTACCTGTGTGTTTCATAAACACACATACAGATATGGGTTAGTGGGCCCTGTGACAGGAGGAACAGAGAGCTAAGGGGCATTCGAGGGGTTGAGGTTCCACCAGCTGATCCCCAACCTAGACAGGACAGGTCCCATCCACTCGGGCTGTCCCCACACTGGGCTTCTGGAGTGGGCAGTGATGAGAACGCTCTTTTCCTGAGAACTGAATCTGCTCCCATCCTCCCAGTGCTGCCTTTCACCGTGCCCTGCCGTCCCCGCTGACTCACTGGAGTACCCTGCACGCCTCATAAATGTCACAAGAGGCTTCCAGTCCTGGTCTAAGGATGGAAACACCGCATATAAATGATCAGATTTTGCAAATTCATGTGCCCACTTTCAAAGGCCAAATTTTTTAAAGTGCACATGGCTCATCTAATTTGATAAGTAAGTCAAAATCGAATTACACTTCACACTTTGTTTGGGACAGGAAGTGTCTCCTTGGAGTCTGGGTAGGAACATGAATGCCAGAAATCTGAGACCCCTCCCCTTGCCCCCCTCCCCAGACCCCCACTTGGAAACCCAACACAAAGTCTTGGCCTCTGCAGAGGGATGTGTAGAGGGAGAGCTTCCCACTTCTCCCAGCTGGAGTGCCTTCTCCAGTCCAAGTTCCAAAAGGGGACTTAACACTGCCCTGATGTGGTTTCCGCAAGCTGTTCTCTGCTGGGAGATGCTGTGACCTTGTGTCCAGTGAGGGCCTGGGAGGGACAGAGAGGCCCTGACTCGGGTTCCACCCACTCCTCTGTCATTCAGTGGGGGCAGGGTGGGGGAGGTGTGGAGAGGCAGAGGAACTAGGCATCCCAAGGATGGGAGTAGAGTCCCCTGCTTTGGCTGCGGGCCAAACTCCCTCCCCCCAGCCCCCCTCTTTGTGGAGAGAACTCTCAAGGAGTCCTGTATTTCTGCCAACGTGGTTTCAATTGGCCCCAATCCACAGAGGCGAACTTGGACCACGTCCAGGGGCGCCCCACCTCCTCTGAGGAGGCCTCTTCTGTCCTTCCTTTGCAAGGGCTTTCTAGGCTGGGCCTATTGAGACATCAATCTTTGCTCAGGGCAGGCTCCAACCTGCAAGCCTTCCTCATTCATTTCCTCAAAAGCCTCAGCAGACTTTCAACACCACACCAGAGCCCCCAATGCCTGGGATTGAAATTTAGTTCACTATTCCACTGACCGCCCCTCCTTCCGGGGCTCCATCCCTGGAGTAGTCCGTTAAAGAGCAGCATCAGGAAAGCAGGCCTTAGCCTGCCCACCCCCACCCCCCAGGAATCTCCAACTGCAACAGTTGAGCCCAAAGATTCAGCCCTACCCAGGACCCCGCTGGAACAGCCTCATGACTGCTGGGCCACAGATTGCCTTTGCTCTTGGCAAATGTCTATGGAGAAAGAATCGGGTGGGAGAGAGTACACTAATCCCCACCCGGCCATGGACTGGTGGACACTGGCCATTTAGTACAAGAATTTCCTCTTATCAGGGATGTCCTCCAAGCTTCCCTACCCTTTGACCGGTCTCATATCAGCATGCTGTCAGATGCTGATAGACACCAGAGCTTGGGGGGTGTGAAACATGGTCAAAGGCTCCCTCAACTTATGAAGTCACTTGAAATAACAAGTAGACAAAGGTCCCCCTGGCAGAAATCCTGTGGACAAAGGCCTGACCCCAGAGATACCAAGCAGGTCCCTTCTGTGCAGCTAGCTCCCCTGAGACTGCTGAAGGTTTCCTGGTGTCTGGCTCTCTTCAGAGAGGGGAAGGGTCTTAAGGGTCAGGCGGAGGGAGCCTGACTATAGGACCCCTTAAGGAAAAGGAAGGAAGGAAGGAGAACACAGAGATGGTTCACACACATGTGACCTCAGATCCCTGTTTTAGGGAGAATCTGAAATCTAGGAATTCATTCCAGCCATCAGTCTGGGAACCTGCACACCATGAACATGATCCCTCAGTCTCAGCAAAGGTGGGCCCCCAACTGCGCCTGCCTCCAGGACGGTCAGATCCCATATGCCTAAAAGGCTTCTCTAAGAAGAGTCAATCAACTGAGTGGGTCAAATTCATGGGGACAGCCTGTGACATGGTGTTCAAATGTACAACCCAGCAATGTCAAATACTATTTGAAATGAGGGTAAGGATGGGTGGGTGGGTGAGTGGATGGATGAATGGATGGATGGAGAGGCGGGCAGATAAATGCGCATCTCTGCTCAGTAGGCATGTCCCAAAGCTCTTCGTACTAGGTCCTGTACCAGGCATTTGGAATCTATGGCCACAGCCCTGTCCAGGTCTGTAAGCATAAGAACCACCTGGAAATGTGCATGAACTCAACACTCTGACCTTCACTGCTGGAAATGGCACCTTCAGCCGTCCAGCTATTGCATCAGGGTCTTTTCCATCGCCATAAACCCAGTTAGGGTCCCTGTCTAAGGCTGCATATTCTGTTAGCTCTAACATCCTATCTCCCAAGAGGGGGTACACCAAGGTCACAGGTACATCTGTACCTGGCTTTTCCAAGGGTCCCTGAGAGCCGAACTCGGCTTGTACTTTCCTCACTGAGCTATGCCCCCCACGCTGGAAGGACAGGTTTGACACAGATCCTACTCTGACCATACCTCTGATTTAAACCATGGCTGGTGTCCACAGCACCCAGGGTGCCCCAGGAATCCGAACCTTTATCTTTTCCCACCTCCGACATACCATGGGACTGTGGAACTGAGCTCATGTATGAAACGAGGTAATATTCCTCTCGTGAGACCCTCAGTGAAGGCGGAGGATGTCAGCTACAGGACACAGCTGTTGTCAGTAAATGTACACCCCGCCCCCCTCCGCTTTCGTACATACAAACACCTTCCAGTTCTTCAAACAAGCCTCAGAGTCAGCCTGTCTAGAACAGCATTCTTTGCCTGTTGCTGCTGAGACCTCTCCCCGACCCTCAACCCCCATCTTCTCAGGACTGTTCATCTATGCTGGTGGTTTCCCTATTTTTCCATGGCGCACAGTATGTAGTAAACATGTCTTGACTGTTCACGACAGCGCACCTTCTCACTCCGAGGCACACGAGGACACTGTGACATCTGACTGGCTGACTAAATGTGTGCTTGGTGTGACCGAATGCTCAGAACCTTCTCAGATCTCTAGTCAGCCTGCTGGCTCCACACCGCCCCAGGCCTTCTAAACTAAGTACTCACCTGTGCCCTTCTCAGGGCACGTGTGCACATGTATGAATCTGTGTGTGCCACGGCATCCAAATGTGGTATTAACAATTTCTGGATGCTGTCACATCCAGCTGCAGAGACAAGGAAGGGACATAAGGAAGCGCTTTCCCAGCATGCACAGATGACGGCCCACTGAGGAAAACGGCTCAGAGGTACTGACAGCATCAGAGGTTAGATGAAAGACTAGGGGCCACACCGGCCTTGGCGGGTCTTCAGTGTCTACCTCAGCATACCGTCAGGACTCAGGCAAGCAGGGCTCAGACCTGAGCAGGACAGACTTTACAACAGAGCAGGCAGGTGTGGAGCACAGGGCTGTCACCTGAGCCTCCAACACCAGGAACACTTGCTCCATTCAGTGAAGCCTGCCTATTAGGCCCCACATGGAGGACTGTGTCACACCACCATCACCAAGCACTGTCTAGAAGAAATGACACTGCCAACTGTACTTCCTGAGACACTGGCTGCTTTGAATGTTTTGTAGCCAGAGCAGGAAAAACACAAGACAGTATGTCTGGCAGCCTAAATATCAGTGTGGCTCAGACAGGCTGTAGAGTGAATTTAGCGGTCGAGACATAATCAAGCACTCAATGGAGACCTCCAATCAAGCCAGGCCATTGGAACTGCTTGAACTGGCCAGACTTGTGCATGGCTCTCTACAGTCTACAAGCCATTCACAGTAACAGCTCAGCTTCATACAGGCCCCCTCCCGATCTGTATTCCTACAATAATTAGCAACATCACAAGAAGGTCACTAATAACATGCTCCTCGGAACACAATGGCAGACAGCCCAATGAGGAGGTATAGGGGTCTCCAAGCTGCTGGGCTCCAATATGCCCCCTCTCAGCTTACATTCCCTGCACCCTCAGCTTCTTCCTCCACTTCTTCCCAGAAGCAAGACTGAGCCAGACCTATTACGGGATGTAAGCAACCGACCTCCAGGAAAACTGCTGTGTGGCTTCCACTGGATGGTCCTCAGCCAAGGCCGGAACCTGCAGCCTGGGAACCTGCCTTCTCTCAGGGCCCCTCAACCCAGGCTCTTGGAAGAAACAACATTCAAATGGTAATTTCTCCCAGGAACAAGAAGGGCTGGAGACAGGGAAGGAGGGGCCCTGGCAAACTTGTGAAAGCTGTGCCCAATGGGCCTTCCACGTTGGCTGGGTGACTGTCCCTAAAAAGTGAACACAGTGGTGGATACAGTCACAGAGGATGGGGGTGATGCAGGTGGAGGGGGAAGGGTTTGCATTACCCGCTGTTGGATGGCTCTCATTTATTTTTTGGTTTATTTTGTGGTGGTGGTGGTGGTGAGGGGTAACCAAACAGTCCAGAGATACTCCCCTGCATACATCCCACCTCCCCTAGGAAAGCTGCATCCCCCGGGCTGAGGCCTGTAGAGGTGGGAGTGGGTGTTGGGGGTGGGGGATGCCATACTCAAGAAAGTCCATCCTCAACCCACCCCACCCTATCTAGACATTTTGATTCGTTTTCTCTGCAGTTAAAGAGGCAGGAAAGATGTCCAGTGTAAGGAAGAATGTGAAAGACCATCCTGACTGCCTGTGGCTCCTCTTCTGACCTGTGTATCAGGAATCTAACTCTTGGTAATCCCTCGAGACCACCTCCCCTCTCTCCGTGCGAGGAAGACATGCTTGCGGCATCTAGAAATCACGGCTAATACTTTGCTTCCACCTGGGCCCTCACCACCCTTGTGTAGCTTCCTCTTTGTTGTATCCTTAGCTTCTGGGGGCACAAGAGAGGTTTGGGGTACCCCTGAGGGTGCCTCCTAGAGATCTGGAGAGAGGGATAACTGCTCAGAGGCAGCTGAACCAACCACGGGACCATCCGCAGGCACCCAGTTTAGGAACACTGGCCTAGAGCTGCCCATGTGACCCAGCAATTTCCCAGAGGTGAAAACAGACACCCCTGTGAAACTCTGCGATCATGCATGGTGCAGTGCTCACAGTGGAAGCCGACCTGGTGGTTCTCATCTCATGGACACGAGCATCCTTCTTCCATAAAAAGAGGGACATATGTACAGGAAAGAACCCCAGCATCCACGTGGATCTATGGAGGTTTCAGGGACCCAGTGGGCACCCTGCGGGTGAGGGGGTGTGTACACCCCTTACATTGGTTCTATTTCTCTAGGGATCTGTGATGAATACAGAATCTACAAACCCCACCAGACAATCTTAAGAATCAAAAACTCAAGGTCATCCTCAGCTACATAGTGAGTTTGAGGCGATTTGGCTACATGAAACCCTACAAAAAACAACTGAACAGTGTCCTGAGAGTGTGGGCACATCCCAACACATAAGTGAGCAATATCCACCTTATCTATATCTGTGCACACCCAGCTCAGGCCCATGAACTAGGCTGTGCGGCTTCCACATGGACAACTTCCCCAGGAGAATGGGGCTTCGGGCTGGTTTTCTTTTCATCAGCCTGCTTGTCAGATCACGATGCAGTCATGAAGGTCTGTAGATTACAAAGTGTCCCTGTGTGCCAGAGGCTGGAATCAGTCAAGTCACAAAAAGACATTTCTAAATAAAAGAAGCAGAACGCAACAGAATAAATAAAGGAAGGTAGCAATGGAAACAGCCAGGCACACAAGGACTAATTGTATGTTCCAACGTTTCTGGGCAGTAGAGACACTGGGAACGGCTGATTCCTATTCCCGCAGACTCAAGGGCCTAGGCCTTGCAGTACCCGGCATCCAGAGCTGGGGGATCCAGAAGCAGCAAGGGCTGCTGGGCCCCCAACAGGGACCTTGAACCCACATACTGAGTGTTCCCAGAAGGACAAGGCCTCCTTCTCACAAGAGTGGGGTAAGCCCACTTGTTAGGACCACATGGCACCAGAGGAAGAGGGGCCTCTGGATGGATCAAAGTTAAGTGGACGGAGGGGCTGACTTAGCAATGCACACAGTAGGGGCGTCCATAGCTTCCTGCACTACCCCCAAACTTCCAGGCCTCTCAGGAGCCAGTCCCACCAGCTCCTATGGACTGCAAGTGGAAAGGACTCTGCTGCTGTGGCCAGATGGAGTGGCAGTGAGGCCACCTGTGGCCCTCCTTTTGAGTCCGACAATGGGCGGCAAGGTCCTTCCAGACCAAGACTGGGTCACAGTCACAATGGCCTGTCCTTCATGCGGACGGATGCTCCACACTGTGAAAGGCATCTGTGAAGCAGTGAAAGAAGGAAGAGGTGCTTGTGGCCCCCAGGGCAGCCTGGGGCCAGTAGTGGATATGCAAAGGGAAGTCCAGAGCACAGTTAACCCTGAGCAGCCATGACACCAGGCAGGATGCAAAAGAATGGCGAGCACCAGCCTGGGCGCAGCCTGCCCGGTCCCAGGTGAGCGGGGGAAGCAGGCGAGGTCTGAGGGAGGCTGGTGTGGGAGGCGCACTTGAGACAGCAGCTGCTGGCTGGAGGGGCTACCCCTGACCTTTCCTTACGTGCTGTATCTCCACGATCCAAGGACTCATACTCTCTCAGTTCTCCTCGGTCCTGAATACACGTAGCCTGCCAGATCCCGAGCAGTCTCCCCTGCTGCCTTGCACCAAAGCTATCTTGGCTCCAGTACAGTTGAAGTCTTAAGGCCCCGGGCGCCACCTCCACTTCAAACTACCTAGTAGGTTCAGAAACTTCTGGAAGACCTATCTTGTATGTTTGGCTCTCATTAGCAGCTAAGCGCAGCCCAGGACACTTAGACCTGCACGCTCCATATTCTACATAGATGGGCTGGATTATCTCCATTAATCCCAGGAAAGCTTTAGGTATAGTACACAAGGTTGGCAAGAGAAACAGAACTTGGCAGGCCAAGTCCCTAGATGTCTATGTCCTGCTGTCATATATATCCCTAGGACTGAGCAGTGAGGCTAGCTCTCACCATGTAGCCCAGGCCAGCCCCGAACTCAGGATCTTCCTGCCTCTACCTCCAAAGTGCTGGTGCTGTGGGTGTGAATCACTTCAGTGTTAAAGCTTTCAGTGAGTTAGTCTCAAAGCCAGCACAAGGCTAGAAGCTCATGACACACTGGCCAGGTCCTTCAGGGACCTGCTGCATGTCCAACAACAGAGGCAGCCCAGTACCTTGGCCCTGTCTCCTGACCTACAATGGGTCACCCAAGTGCTCTGCAGTGGGTTTGAAGTCTTTGCCTCTCCTGCACTCTCTCTCTTCATTGTCTAAACCAGGCTCTCAGGCCTTCCATCTTGAGCTAACCCTGCTTTTCCCAAGGTTCCAAGCTTTTACATAGGATGCTCTACTCTCTGGGAGCAGAGTCACCCGATTTTCTGCCTTCAAAGGTTCTCAGTATTTTTGGGTGCTAAAGTATAAGAGTCAAGGTGGGTACTCAATAACTCTGGTGAGAAATACACAGTGGAGAATGTCAACTCTGCCAATGTCCAGGGGGAGCTGGTACACAAGCCACTGAACTGACAACCAAGGGCCCAAGGGCCCAACTCGCAGGGACAACAACCTCCTCCCTCCCAACACACGTTCTGCACTGGTCACACTCCAAAAATCACTAGCAAGAGGAAGTAACAACTATCCTAGGTGCCAGGGTGTTTCACTGGGAACCAGGGAGCCCAACCAGCCTTCCCAGTGGAGATAGAGACACAGAATCCGCCCAGGTTGCTGGGGATTTTGACTCTGCCCAGAAGCAGCTCAATGGGAAACCTCATCCACAGCCTAACCAAGTTTGCACAATAAACATGGCTTATCCTCTGATAAGAAGGAAGCATGGGCCTGAGAAGCCAGCTCACAGGGTCGAGGACTCACCACAAAAGCATGAAGATCAGAGCTGGATCCCTCAGAACCTACACCGAAAGATGGGTGTGGTGAGTACTCGTAATCCCAGTAATCTGGGGACTGGGAAAGAGGCAGGTGGATTTTTGATCCTGCACCGCCAGCCTGGCTGAATGGGTAAACTCCAGGTAAAAGCAATGAGACTCTATGCCAAAATACAAGCATTCAGAGAGCTAGCCCCCAAGGTTCACACACACACCAAGCAGAAAAGCCAGGCATTCCTACAGATAACTCAGTTATGAAGCCACCAGGCTTGCGGTTATGGGAGGAAGGCAGGAAGAAGGAATCCTCATAAGGCCCCTGAGCCAACCTTGGTGGAACCACAGAACATTTGGATCAAAGCAGAAAATCTGAGGACACAAGGCTGGCGGCTCATTCACTCAAACATTAACCGAATGAGCACGTAGGTCATCCCGAATGGGAACATAGAGATCAATAAATCTTAGTGGCCCCTGAAAAAGGCAGACAGAGCACTAAGATCACCACTGACCAGGAGGACATCCAGCTACATCCAGGGCCAGACCTGGCCAGCAGACTTGTGCAGCACTCTGGTTGGACCAGGCTAGCCTGACAGGGCCTATCTTATCTCTTCCTCCAGTGGTGACAGGCACTTGGAAGGAGGCCTGGGAGATAAGAGATCCTGATAAGGACAGAGCTCTGAGGGCATTCCACAACTGTCCCCACAACCTCTGGAGACTGAGGTATGCTCAGCGCCCAGCACCCAAAAGCAGGACAGAAAGCCTTCGCAGTGGCACACCCCTGTAATCCTGGCACTTGGGAGGCTAAGGCAGGAGTCATGTAAACACAAGGCTGGCCTGGGTTACGGAATCAGACCTTGCCTCAAATAACCAAAAGGGAGATGGAACAAGTGGGGTGGGTGCTCACTTAGCATGGGGTGCTCACTCACTTAGCACTAACAAAGCCTTGGGTTCAGACACACCTTCCGCCCCAGGATGGGACTCTTCAATGGACAGAAGTAGGAAGACTGAAGACAGGATGTCAGTGACTTGTCCTCATGTGGCCAGCCAGCAGCTGAGATTCCAAATGCAGCCTGAGGTGCTCAAGAGATGGCATCTCAGGATGCCGCTCTTCTCCCCAAACCAGCTCTTGGCTTCTGGAAGATGCTGAACAATCAGAAGGAGGAGGAGTCCAGGGCAAGATCCATCTACTATACATAGATTAGAACATCTACAGTCAGCTCTTAAACCAGCAGCTCTTGCTCCACAGCCCGCCAATAGCCTTGTATCTTTAAATAAAAATTTTAATATGTGTGTGTGTGTATGCACCGGTGTTATGGCACAGCACATGTGTAAAGGTCAGAGGAGACAGTACTTTCTTACCACATGGAATTCAGAGATAGAACTGACATGGTCAAGGCTGCTGCAAGCATCTTATTTTGTGTTGTTTGTTCTGGAACTGTGTAGTCCTGGAACTCACTCTGTAGACCAGCCTGGCCTCAAACTCAGAGACCATTAAATATGCATCACCACATACCTGCCTCTGCCTCCTGAGGGCCAGGATTAAGGAGGTGCACCACCACTGCCCATCACGACTCAGTGGGCCACCTCACCAGTCCCAAGGCAGCTGCACCCTGCCCTAAAGGAAGCTAAGGCTTCACACTCCAGCCAGGTGCCAGTGGATGTCTGCCAAAAAAAAGTGAGCTGGGTACAAGAGGGTGGTGAGGTCAGCTTGCAGAGGTGGGCAGGATAACCACATGAGTGTGCACAGCATCTCAGGGGAGCTGCAGGAAGATGAGATCAGGCTCCATGGCCCTTAGCTCACAGCCTGGGATAGTGTTCTCCTCAGGAGGCATGGCAGAGAACATAAGGGAAGAGGCAAGTGAGCCAACAGAACCCTCAGGCACCGAGGCAGGCTCAGCACACAGCCAGGTGAGTGGGGCAGGGATTCAGTACAGAATTCCCTGCAGAAACCCAGCAGGCAGAGGGCTAGGAGCTCTCCAGTGTAGAGCGGAAATGCCCACCTCCTCAGACACAAGGCCCCAGCCCCACTCTCCTCACAAAACACACAACAAGCCGCTCCACACAGCAGCCACCCAGAGAAGTCGTCCTTGGGAAAAAGTCCAAGGCTCTGCAGTTCCCAAGGGCAGGTCTCTACCTGCCCAAGAAACAGAGCGAGTACTCAATAAACAACCAAAGCCTGATGCTGGAAGGCAGAGTCTGAAGAGGTGTCCGCTGAGGGGAGAGTTGGCTTGAAACCTCTCTAGACACCAAACTGTAGGAAGTTGGACCCTCTCAGTGGGGCACAACTCGTAGGCCATTTCCTAAAGCTCAGCTGGCAAAAGTGGCCTAGTCTACAGGGAGGGGGATGGTGAGGGGGGATGGTACAGATCGTGAGGGGATGGTAAGGAGGCCCACCTAGCCTCTGCCTGAGGCTACTTGGCCTATTTGCATTAAAATAAAGCTGTTCTCCTCCTCCCCACCCCAGCAAGTGAGAGAGGAAGCCCAGAAACTTCCGGGGAGGTGTGGGAAAGCAAGTAGAGACTGAGTCTTTTGGAGAAATAGAAGAACGGAAACGGAGCCTCAGTGCCTGCTTCCTAGAGACCTTTGACACAGGCATGGAATCTGTACAGCCCCAGGCCTGGGCCCTCTTTGTACAAGGGGGCCTCAGCCCCTGCAGAGCCACCCTATCTGACAAGAGCAACCATACAACAGGAAGTCATAGAGGATATTGTGGCAGCAGGGAGGGAGGGGGCGGGAGTTCAGGCATCAGCACTGTGGCTGCCAAACGGGGAGAGAGCATCAATGTCCCAGGGCTATTCTCACAGCTAAGGACAGTGGACCTGGTGCTCAGAGGACTCCATAGGCCCAAAAAATGTCCCTCTTGGACCTGGTATGATGAGACTTGTCTCACGCTTGCTACATGTGGCCCTGGGAATCCAGCTTCCTCCTCATCAGAGCTGGCTACCATAACAGATTGTTGCCACCCCACGCACAGCTGAGCTGTCACCATGATGGCCCACAGGGGCCACCAGGTAGACACAGGATCACACCCCAATCCCTGCAACAGAACCTGGGGTGAACCAGTATAAAAAACGACCATGGAAATGAAGGGGCGGGCCAGGTTAGTCACAACTTGGTCCCCAGAGAGCTTAAAAAGAAAAGTCCTGGCAGGGCCTGATGGTGCACACTTATAATCCCTGTACTCAGGAAGCAGAGGCAGTAGGATTGCTGTGAGTTCAAAGCTGCCTTTTGTAGCTACCTCATATGGTAAAAGAGATCCAAGAAGAGAAGGGGGAAGCAGGCCTTGGCCGGAGGAGGCTGCCTGCCTATCCAGAAGGCATAATAAGCACATTTTTCCTATTTGCTGAAAAAGAGCCCCCTGGCTGCCAAGGGAAGCTGGGCAAAGTGAGTGATAGACATGTGTATAAATGCCCCAAGAGCCTCATGAAGCTAGATGCAAAGTGTGAATGAAGGAAGCCTTACACCATTTCAGGGAACTTTGCCGGGTTTTCTACACAAGATCTGAACCAAATTCCAACTGAGCACAGAGCAGCCAGAACCTGCTACTGGGTTTCTTCCGGGTGATACATTTTTCTCAAAGAAAAGGAATCTCACACTTCTCTCTGTTTCCCTACCTCTGACCAAGAGCCAAACGCTTTTCCTTAGAACAAGGGTGGGGTGGGGGTGCACACAGTAACTGGACCCTTAGGCAGTCTTTAGGGGTTGCCTCTGTCCCTCAGTGCTTGGGTGCAAGAGACCATTCTAAGTACTGGCTGAAGTCCCTCAGCTGCCAAGTCTGCTGGAGGACACTGCCTACCCTGGCTCTGACACCGAGGACAGGTTCCAACGCATGGCTCCACAAGGCAGACACCCCCATCGCACATTCTCTAGCAAAACAAATGCATACCAAACCCCCACCCCACCCAGCAACACCCTCCTGGGTTCAGAACAACTCAAGAACCCAAAGCCGACAGGCAAGGCGGTGGTGTCCTCCTCACAGTTCACCCCGTGATCTCTGACTTACCACCTTTCTAAGAGCCGGCAATAACTAATTTCCAGCCAGCTCGGAAGCCGCCCACTATTAGAAGCTGAATACTCCGTATGGAGAGATTTTTGCAAGAAGCATCCAATTCACCTCTGCGTCTGGCCGGGCTAGAAATCAGAAGCCCCTTGCGAGGGCAACATCCTCCAAGACATTCCCCATTACTCGGTGGAATTGGCCAAACATTTACAAAGAGATAGCTGTGACCACACAAAGCCCCTTTTTCTTCTATTCTGCGATCGAAAATCTGGTTCCCGCGTGGAGACCCGGCATCCCGCCACCCATTCTCCCAGGAACCCAGGGCTGGATTGCCAGCCAGAGCTCCAGGCCCTGGGACTACCTGGATCCTAGCCCCGCTGCACCCATCGGGGCCGGCAGGCGGGCCCCACCACCTGGAGGCCCCCAGAGCAAGCTGTGAGATGCTGGAAGAACAAAGAGCGAGCACTCACCCCAGCAGCTGAAAGTCGGGCTGCCTGGACGCTGCGGAGCTGTGGCCCGCCCACCGGGTCACATGGCTCGGAGCCGAGCCCAGGATCAAAGGGGCTTTTGTGGCCTCGGAACAAGGAGCCTCCCAGAGTGTGGGGCAGAGAGGTAGGAGGGCTCAGGACGGCCGGCCTGCCGCCTGCCGAGGGAAGCTAGCTGGGGAACTGCTCCGAGGGGCAGGGCAAGGGAACGGGAGGCGGAGGGAGACGCACCGGCTGCAGGCGACAGCGGCGGGGTGAGCCCAAGGGCCTCCACACTCAACACACCGAAGAGCACTCTGGCCCACTAAGGAAAATGACAGGGTACACGCTATGGACCTTGGAGCCATGCAGTCCTAGCCGTTAACCTGTGTTTGCCCAAGTCTGTGCCAATCCAAAACCACGCCACCTCTTCCCAACCAGGATGGCTTTCCGTTGACCCTGTGCACGGTACCCGGCCTGGCTCCACCCCCACCCGACCAGATAACAGGCACGCACCTTGGTTTGCAGGAAGCCCTGACCCTCAGAGGCTTCTGGGCAGCCGGGACAGCACAGCACCCCACCTAAGTGGGTTCTGCTGGCTGCAGCCAAAGGAGTGGGAGGCAGGAGAGGAAGGCAAGACCCTGGGGCTGGGGCCGGGCTGGGGCCGGCTCACCCTGACTGCTGCTCTGGAGCCTCAGGGACTCTGAATGTGTTCTGATGCCTGCTTCTTCCCAGCACTCCTGATCCTCCTCGGGGGCTGGGCAATGAGTCAGTAGTCCCCTCCCAGTCCTTGCAGACCCCTGTGATGTTCTGGGATCCTGAGTGATGAGCCAGGGAGGACACCTCTGGGGCTGGGGTTAGGGCTGGGCCTGGAGGATGCGATCTGCCAGACCCCATAACCTCTGACCCGGAATGAGTCACTCCCAGGCTCAGGCATGGCCATGGTGGCCCTAGGCCAGCTCCCACACTGGGAGCTGGGATTGGAGTTTGCTTAGAGCAAGGAGCAATTAAAGTAGAGAGAAGCTTTGGGTAACTCTAGAGGGGCCTGGGGCCAGTGACAGACTTCCCCGCGTGACTTCAATCCCCAGGAACAACTGCCCCAAAGCCTCCCCTGGCATATGCCCACTCATATTCTAGCCCCAGCCCAGCTCTGCCCCATCACACAGGAACCCCAGGCCTCTGGTCCACTATGCAGATCCTTGGAATCTGCCTTCCTGGTCTGGAGCTGATAGACAACTCCAGTCACACTAAAACAGCAGGTCCCTTCAAACTAGGAGGAGCACCCCCTCTACCCGCCTCCTGCCCTCTTGTCTTCAAGACCTGATAGCTGAGGGGTACCCCTCAACCCGTGTCTTACTGACTCCCCCTCCTGGAGGCACAGGGCTCCCTCCCTCCTGAAGGTCACACAGGGGTGCCCTGCACAGGGTCCCCTGCCCCTCCCTAATTCTCATCTAGTCCAATCAAATGGCGGTCTCTATATCATGGGGGAAGGCCAGGGCATAAAGGGCTTTCTGGGATTACTTCCGTAAACAGTAAACAGGACATCCATCCTCAGGCGGGGCGGTTCTTGTCTCTTCCAGTCCGAGAAGTAGCCTGACTGTGACCCAAGTACCATCCGGCCCTCTGGCCCAAAGCCCAAGGTGCAAGTTACAGATGGAACCTTAAACTTCTGGCTACCACAGGGGGTGGGGGTGGGGATGTGAAGAATCACGTGGCCTGTTTTAATTGATCTCATAGGGCCAAAATATTATCAGTTCAAGATGTCATCAATATGAAAATGGCAGAGATATTCCGCATACTTCTTCCTTTCTGTGCCAAGTGCCTGGAATCGGAACCCTAACCCTAACCCTCTGGCACACTCTCAATTGCAACCAGTCCTGTGTCAGGGGCATGACAGCCGTGTGCTGGACAGGAGAGCATGCATGACTGTCCCTGCCACTCTTCTTATTGTGGAGCCACTGATCCAGAAGCCTTCTTGGAGACCCTGGTCACTTCTAGAAGCAGTTCTATAAGCCACATTTAGGTGGAAAGGACTCGGCTCACTGAAACATCTCTTCTGTAAAAGCATGTGGAGAGAATGGAGGGATCATTAAGAGCACGTATTGTGAGCCAGGCAGTGGTAGGTGGTGATGCACATCTCTAATCCAGCATCCAGAAGGCAGAGGCGGGTGGATCTCTGAGTTCAAGGCCAGCCTGGTGTACAGAGTAAGTTCCAGGACAGCCAGAGAAAACTGGGTAGCTTCCTCACACCCTAAGTCTTTATCACATCTAAGCTTTAGGGGTGTCTACTCAAACCACACAGAGAAAACTTGTCTCAAAAGACTGGGGATGGGAGGAAAGGAGGACCAGAGTTCAGTTCCCAGCACCCAAGTCCAGCAGCTCACAACCGCCTGTAACTCCAGCTCCAGGGGGATATGACTTGTCTGGCTTCTCCAGGCATCTGCACTCATGTGCATGCACCTACACACACATTTACACTCATATGCATGCACTTACACACACATCTGCACTCATGTGCATGCACCTACACACACATCTGCACTCATGTGGATGTACCTACACACACATTTACACTCATATGCATGCATCTACACACACATCTGCACTCATGTGCATGTACCTACACACACATCTGCACTCATGTGCATGTATTTACACACACATCTGCACTCATGTGCATGCACCTACACACACATCTGCACTCATGTGGATGTACCTACATACACATTTACACTCATGTGCATGCATCTACACACACATCTGCACTCATGTGCATGTATTTACACACACATCTGCACTCATGTGCATGCACCTACACACACATCTGCACTCATGTGCATGTATTTACACACACATCTGCACTCATGTGCATGTACCTACACACACATCTGCACTCATGTGCATGTACCTACACACACATCTGCACTCATGTGCATGCACCTACACACACATCTGCACTCATGTGCATGTATTTACACACACATCTGCACTCATGTGCATGTACCTACACACACATCTGCACTCATGTGCATGCACCTACACACACATCTGCACTCATGTGCATGCACCTACACACACATTTACACTCATGTGGATGTACCTACACACATTTACACTCATGTGGATGTACCTACACACATTTACACTCATGTGGATGCACCTACACACATTTACACTCATGTGGATGTACCTACACACATCTGCACTCATGTGCATGCACCTACACACACATTTACACTCATGTGGATGTACCTACACACATTTACACTTATGTGGATGTACCTACACACATTTACACTCATGTGGATGTACCTACACACATTTACACTCATGTGGATGCACCTACACACATTTACACTCATGTGGATGTACCTACACACATTTACACTCATATGCATGCACCTATACACACATCTGCACTCATGTGCATGTATTTACACACACATTTACACTCATATGCATGTACTTACACACACATCTGCACTCATGTGCATGTATTTACACACACATTTACATTCATATGTATGCACTTACACACACATCTGCACTCATGTGCATGTACTTAACACACACATCTGCACTCATGCACATGCATCTATACACACAAATTTAAAAAAAAAATCAGTCAAACAGTTTTTTAAAAGGAGTATTAGGGAGCTAGCATAATGGAGGGTAAGAGGATCAGGAGTTCAGGGCCAGCCTCAGGTACATACCAAGTTTGAAGCCAACCTGGGCTACTTGAGACCTTGTCTGGTATGTTTGTGCACCATATGTGTTCATTCAGTGCCTGAAGAGGCCAGAAGAGGGGGGTTCGATCCCCGGAACTGGAGTTATCAATGGTTGTAAGCCACCATGGGATGTTGGGAACCAAACCCTCGTCCTCTGGAAGAGCAGTAAGGGCTCATACCTGCTGAGTCATCCCTCCAACCCGAGACCTTGTCTCTCTTTTAAGACTGCGATGTAGCCAAGTTGGTAAAGAGCTGGCTTGGCATGAATGAAGCCTTGCATATTTGGGCCATGGTGGCACACTCCTGCAATCCCAACATAGTACGCAGAGGAGGAATTCAGGGTCACCCTTGGGTATGTGGTGAGTTAGAGGTCAGCCTGGGCTATGTGAGTCAGTCTCAAACAGAGACCCCAGAGCACTGTCCCCAAGTTCACTGTTCAGAAGGAGAATTTCTCTTAAGGAATCAACTCAATGAATACTGGCCACACACCACGTAGACTGTGCCAAAGACACCGTCAGTTCTCTACTGGAAGGATGTTCCTTTGTATTCTTACCAATTTGAAGGGATGTGGGGTGATGAGCCCAACCCACAGGGAGCCAGTTGTTGGTCTGACTCACCGCATGTTGCCATACCCTTACATGTGTGGAGCTTAGAACTTTCTTTGAGTAGACACCCCTAAAGCTTGGATATGATGAAGACTTAGGGTGTGAGGAAGCTACCCAGTCATGTACAACTGAATCCAGAAAGCAAGTGGACATCCAGGCCTAGACCCCTCGGAAAAGATCAAGAGAGGAGGGAGTGACAGTCACCCAGGCTACTTCAACTCTTGCCCTTCCGGAGCCTGGGTCTCCATCCACACATTGGCTTCCGCCCCATGTATATGCTTCCAACAGCCAACTCATCAAGCTGTGTTTATTTATTCTAAAGTCACATAGGAGCACACTTTAAAAAGAATTCAGAGAGAGAGAGAGAATTTGGACTAGTGGCTGCCAAGGGTGAGGGGGTGACGTGGGGTTTCCACTGTGTCGGGATGACAAGACTCTGGTGCAAGAGTGGTCCCGGCTACTCAGCACTAAGACCACTATGAGCAGGGGTGAGGTGAGGCGGGGGGGGGGGGGGCTCACTTACATCCCATGTGCATCGCAGCCCAGGACAGCCTCAAACACCACCTCAGCCTCCCTGATGCCCATGCTAACAGGTGTACGTCACCACACCCAGCTAGAAATACGTGTGTTAAGGTAATAATTATTAATATTATTAAATGTAGGATTGAGAATATTGCTGGGTTGGTGGGATGCTCACGTGGCATGCATGGATCCACAGTTTCAATCTCCCAGCATCACAAAAGCCTGCTGTGGTGGTGATAACTGTACTCTCAACACTCAGAAGTGGAGGCATGAGGGTCAGATTTCAAGGTCATCCTTGGAGGAAAGCCCCGGCAATACATGAGACTATATCTTTCAAAACATTTTTTTAAAGAATTAAATGTGTTTTTGTTTTTTTTTTTCCTTCCTTGACCCAATTTATTTTAGCATTTTATGCCTTAGAATTATAATGTCTTGAGACACACCAGGATGACCAATGTCTTGTCCTTGGTCTGAAGGGTACTGACATTAATGGACAAGATGATTTTTGATCTGAATACAGTGACATAAAGAGTGACCCAGATGGGCCGGATGTCCTAACCAGAAAGAGACAAAGGAGGTCTGATCACAGGATATGAGGTGACCATGCAGTGACAGAGGCAGAGATCTAAGCAATGTGGCCACAAGCCAAGGGATGCCAACAGCCACCAGAATCAAGAAGAGGCCTGGGCCAGGCAGTGGTGGCTCACACCTTTAATCCCAGCACTCAGGAAAACAGAGACAGGTGGATCTCTGTGAGTTTGAGGCCAGCCTGGTCTACAAAAGAGTTCCAGGACAGGCTCCAAAGCTACAGAGAAAGCCTGTCTTGGAGAAAGAGGCCATGGACAGATCTCTGGAGCCTCCTGCAGGAGCCCACGCTTTGGCATCAGGCCTGTGGGCTTGTTTACATTTCAGACCTTCATAACCCTAACACAGTAAATGTGTGTTGTGCAAGCTGCCTGGGTTGTGCACTTGCTTAGCGTTTAAGCTAAAGAGCCCTTCCAACCTTTGATCCACAGAACTTAAGGGTAGCAGGCAGGGGCGGTTCACTGGAGCACCGCCACCACGGGGGATGCCATCCTGGCTTCTGAGTAGATGCCTGGGTATTCTCAAGCCTGGTCCACATCCAACAAGCCTCACCCTAAAGCAGAGGAAGCCCCTGCCTTTTGCCAGGCACTTGGCCAATGTGTGACAGATGAAATAGCCCCTCCCCACAAGAGTCCTTGCCCATGCTAGCCTGATTGAGAGCAGTACCCATGGTCCTTGGTGACAGCAGGGGTTCCAATGTTTCTGAAACCAATGAAAAGATGAGCCCAATACAGGCCCATTTCAGAGGTTGACACCGGCCAGAAAGCACAGGACACCCACAGTCTATTCTATACACAGCTTCAGGCCAGCAGGAAAGAGGGATGTATGCATGTGTGTGAGCATGGTACACAGGTGGTCACACACACACACCCTGTTCTCTCCCAGTTGGCAACTGGCTTGCACAAAGCTTACCTTCCTGCCAACTGCCTTCCAGGCTCCCAGGCAACAGCTCACTAGTGCAGCAGATGCTTTCAACCAAAGATCTAGTGTGGGAGAACAGGGGCCGGGCTGGCATTTGCAAGTGTGGCTGGGTGGTATATACGGATGCCCCAGGGGCCATTCTTGTGCCGCTTATACCTCAAAAGCTGCAAGGAACACTCCGCCAAATCTCCTTAAGGGAAGGCCAGAAGCAGATATAAATGGTATTAGGAAGGAATAGGGCCCTAGACAGTGTCTGCACCCAGGTGAACAAATGCTACCTCTATCTCCAGAGCAGAGTCTCCTGCTTGGCCTCTTCCAACTGCTGATTTTTTTTTTAAAAAAATACATGTATTTATTTATTTTATGTGAATTGGTGTTTTGCCTGCATGTAAGGGTGTCAGATCTTGGAATTACAGACAGTTGTTAGCTGCCATACGGATGCTGGGAATCGAACTCAGGTCCTCCGGAAGAACAGTCAGTCAGTGCTCTCAACCGCTGAGCCATCTCTCCAGCCCCCAGCTGCTGATTCTTAACAGCCCAACCTCTTGGACTGCTCATGTTCCCTCTCTTCTAACACCCACTCACTTCTTGGCCCTGGCCGTCTGTCTCTGCCCACCACACATCTCCAAGGCTCTGGAGGATTCTGTATGGCCCATCTCCATCCATGCCCATCAGTCCAAGGACAGCCCTTGAAGGACCCTTCATGGAACCTATTTCCCGAGGTGACCTCCCATCTGTCTCCTTCATGTTTCTGGTTCCAGGCCCTTCCCAGCTACCACCCCTGTGTCTAGTTGGTGCTCTCCTACCACACCTCTCCTCCATCTACCGGTCATGTTCTTTCTCCCCAGGAGAACACACATGTCTGAGATCCCAGCTTCAGCTGCCCATGCCCTGCCTTATCCCACCTCAGTCCCAGGACCCTGTCCTCCAGCCCTAATGCTTAGATTTTCCAGTGTTACAGCTGCCCCTTCCTGCCACACCTCACACAGTTGGTGACAAGAGTTCTTCACTGGGCTGAGTGCTCCTGGACCCTGCCTGGCACAGCCAGCCTCAGCCTGCATTCATTGCTAAGAACTCCATACTCCTCAGCTGAGCTCCATAGTTTCCCGACACTGCCACCTCCAGGAAGCCCTCTCTAGGTTCACCACCACAGGTGACATTCCCTCACCCCCAACCTGGGTCCCTCCAGGGCCTGGGACTTGCTATCAACTCTACAGGCCCTGCCCCACTTGGTCTCCTTGGTAACCACCACAGGGCAGGATGAGCCAGTTTCCTCCTTTCTAAGAAGCCTCTAACTCCTCCCCAGTCAGCTGGCAGCATCTAATGCACAGCTTTGATCCCCAGCATGTGACAGGCACCAAGGCAGGATGATTGAGTTTGGAAACCAGACTGAGCTACACTCAAGACTGTCTCAAAGACAAAACTGTGTCATCAGAATATCTTCCATGTTATCCTATGCCTTTTTCGGTTTTGGTTTTTATTTTGTTTTGTTTAAATATTTATTTTTACTTTATGTGATTTGGTGTTTTGTCTGTATGTATAACTATGTAACGGTGTCAGATCTTGGAATTACAGACAGTTGTGAGCTGCCATGTGGATGCTGGGAATCGAACTCAGGTCCTCCAGGAGAGCTGTCAGTGCTCTTAACCACTGAGCCATCTCTCCTGCCCTGTTTTTTTTTTTTTTTGTTTTGTTTTGTTTTGTTTTGTTTTGTTTTGTTTTGTTTTTTGAGATTGGGTTAGGGTTAGGTTTCTCTGTGTAATAGCCCTGGCTATACTGGAACTCATTCTGTAGACCAGGCTGGTCTCAGACCCACAGAGATTTGCCGGTTTCTGCCTCCTGGGTGTTGGGATTAAAGGTGTGCATCACCACCGCCTGGCAAATCTATGCCATCTCAGCCTGAAGAGTGACCCTGATGTCCAAAGACAAATCTTAATTTATTGTGACCACTGTCCTACCTTGCAAATCAGTTCTAGCCTCTGCCACCCCCTCCCTCAGGTCCTTCACCTCACTCCAACCAAATGTAGCTCCCCCCGCAAAAGCCCACCAGACCTACAGATTTCCAAGACAAATACAAGCCGTGTGGGCTCCTCTGTACTGAGAAGATTGGCAGGCTGGGTACTCTAGGCTACTGGCTCCTGGTCTTCCCAGTCGGCAGTCAGGACAGAACCCACACACCTTGAGGTCCTTAAACTCTATTTTGGTGTTTCTGACAGTGCCCCAGGCCCAGGTGATGGGGAGGAGGAACCGAGGGGCAGCTGTTTGAACCGCACAGCACTGTGCATGTAATACAGGGAGCAGACTTCCACCTACAAGGGAGGACCCCACAAGTCTCCTGTGTAGCTGGAGTTGAGAACTGTTGACTTAGGACCAAATGTGGACACACACTTCTAAGAGTTGTGCTAAGATTAGCTAAATGAATGTGCTGAGACCCGAGGGGGATGGTGTCATTCAGAGCTGGGACACTCATCACCTCCCCCTCGGGTAACCTTGTATCCTTTGTGCAAGATGCTTCCTGGCAAGGGACTACTGATCCTGTTTATGAGCTACCAAGATATGTGAGAATTCTAGCTGGCCAAGCATCCTGAGCTCTAAGAGGGGGGTTCTCATTTGCTAAGAGGGGGGACATTAAGGAGATGGTTTAGCAGAGAATCCCTGAGCAGCCCTCAGGGCTGGCAGGGAGGTGGAGGGCGTGGTCACAGGCAGCTGGGAAGGCTAAGGGCTGGCATGACTGAGGCTCAGGCTGCAAGAAAGAAATGGGCAGACACTGCCACTGCTTGCCAGCTAGGCTAGTCTGTGCTTGAAACAGCGATGTCACATGCAGAAGGTCTTCTGGGCACGTCGTGTTAACATTGTCAGCACTGTGAGAATCTTATCCCCACGTACAAAGGCACAGCCCTAACACAAAAGTCAAAGCCAGAAGCTGAGAAGTTGGCTCAGTGAGTAAGGACTTGAGGACCGGAGTTTGAATCCAGCACCAACATGAAAGGTCACATGGGCACCAGTGCCATGGGAGGGACGGACAGGAGGATCATGGTCTCCCTGGCTTCCAGCTCAGTAAGAGACCTCCTCAAAGGAATAAGGAGGAAAGTGACAGAGCATTCCCTCTGGCCTCCACATGAACGCACGGACACACAAACACAAGCACCATACACAGCTGAAAGGGTCAAGGTGAAGTGGCCCCAGATGGTGACTCGTTGCTCCTGCCCAGGGCCTGTGGATTAAGAACAGCAAGAGTCCAGACCTTCCTTGAGAAGTGGACTTGAGGAGCAAGAGGAGGCTGGCGACATGGGCGATGGCAAGTGTCAGACTGCTCCTTGGTATGTCCAGTCCAGGACTAGCCAATCCCAGAGACTGGGCATCAGGGAGATAGTCCACCTCCCCATTCAGCTGTGGTTTACGGCTACAGGCAAGAACCTGGCCCTGTACGTTCCCAGACAAGAGAGAAATGGACCAAGAGCACCCCGTTACAGGCCCAGCATCTCCAGCCAGAGGAGCCAGCAATATTCCAAGATACACTTAGTGGTGGGGGGAGCAAGCAGATCTCAGATCTGCTCACACTGACGTCCTGGAGAAGAACGCTAAAGATGAGAAGCTGGAAATCAATGGGGGCTGTGTCCTTTGCATGGTCCTGGAACATAATCCTGAGTCTGCAAGCACACAAATGAGAGCAGGAAAACAGGTGGCCTGCCCACCCTCACCTCCATCTGTAAGAAAGGGAACTAACAGTTTTGTTTCCAGTTTCTTCTCCACTAGAGGGGGGAGGAGAACTTTCTTCCAGCATTCTGAGATGGCAGAATCTAGAAGCATCAAGAATCTTCCAGAGCTGCAGCCATACCAGAGAACTCCTCCAGGCATTCCAGAATAGGATCACCCACCCCCGCTGGCAGTGTCTTCCTGGTTACCACTGTAACAAATGGTCCTGCACTTGGTGACTCAGTGGTGAAAGGGACGAAGTGTGTCATCTCCCTGAGCCGGGGTCAGAGGTTAAACTAGGTCAGGGTGTCCACAGGCCTCTCCTCACTGGAGTTTCCGGGTTGAATCTGTTTTCCCGGCCTTTTCTTCCTGTACTTCCTGGTTCTTGGTCTTTCTTTTCCTTCAGTATAGCCTTTCTCACACCACACCCTGGGATATACCTCCCACGCCGAAGGAGCCTGGAGTGGCATTAGTCCCGCGTGCATCTCCCAGGGCACTCTTCTTTGGACTGCCTTCAAGGTAACCCCCAGGGAGCAAGTCTTAGTCTCACACTCAGGGCTCTGTAGCACAGTCATGCCACTCTGATCCCAATGGACATGTAAGGGTTGGACCACAGACCTGACTGAGTCTGTCTGCTTATACTTAAATCATTGTTATGTCTAAGATGAGAAGAGGTGATGCCACACCCTCATTGCTGCTTCCTGAGGTATGTGCGCGACATCTGGAGCAGTGCTCAGTACAGATATGTGACCATCTGTCTGTCCCTTTGTCTCAATGTACCTCTCAAACCTCACCTCTTTTTCTCTTGGTCATGTGGCGAGGCACCCACATGCAGGGTGTACCCTACGAGCCCCTGAGCACCCTACCCTGGGCACTTGCAGCCTGGCTCCTCATCCAGGACATGCTGGGATGAGATGGAGGCAGGAGAAAAAGCCAGGAGACATGGGAAGGGCAGGGAGCCCTCTCTAGAGTCTAGGCCTAGTTCAAAATTTCTGCACAATTAACAACATTGCAATGAGGGGTTTAACAAGGAAACCACATTCTTTTTATAGAGAGGTATTTCTGAGGAAGAATGTTAAAATGGCAATGAGACATGCTTCAGGCCTAAGCATAAACGCCCTTTGAGTATGGCCAGACTCTGTTCCCAGAAGTGAACCCCTAAATTTCTGGGAATCTCATAAACAAGACTGTGAGCTCCACTTTTGATAAAAACTATCTGAACTCAGGAGTACCTGCCTGACCTGGTGAGCTTTTACCAGCTGTAACCCTAGCTAAAGCAGCTGTAAAGCCACACAGTGACCTCACTTCAGTCCTTCCCCACAATACACATAGCTATCGGAAAGACACCAGAGCAGGACTCTCAGGAGGCAGAGGCAGGTGGATCTCTACCTATTGAGTTCCAGGACAGCCAGAATTACATAGTGAGACCATATCCAAAGAAAATAAAGTCAGCATCCAGCACATGCTGGTGGCTCCTCCCATGTGACCTCTGACCTGGGCCATGGCCCTGGAAGATGCTTCCTCAGGGGCCTGGCTGCTCCACGGACAGAAGGTGCAGGTGTACAGCTGTGTAGGAAGATGTACCTGGGGAACAGTGAGATGGCTCTGCAGGAAAAGTGTTTGCTATGTCAGCCTGGTGTCCTGAGTTCAAATCCTGGAACCTACATAAAGATGGACAGCGAACTGACTCTACAAAATTGTCCTGACCTCTGTCCATAACCTCAAGTCATGGCATATGCATGCATACACACATACACAATGATAATAATTTGGGAGCTGGAGAGACAGCCCGATAGTTAAGAACACTGGCTGCGCTAGCAAAGGACCCAAGTTTAGTTCCCAGTTCTCACACGGCATCTCACATCTATAATCATCTATTCGGATCCCCCTAGTCCCAGGGGAGCCAATGCCCTTTTTATTTTTGGGCCTCTGTGGGCCTTAGGCATACATGTGCTTAATACACATAAGTAAAATTAAATCTTTAAAAAGAGAGAGAAGATTCTCCCTACAAACATCCTCTACTCTGGATACATGACTACCTCAGGCTCCAATGGGCTCTCAGGGGCTCTGCTTAGTAGGCTGACTGCTAACCTATTGGAGGGCCCTCACTAGAAGCCCCCTCTTCATCCATCACAGGCAGGGAGGCCTCAGTTCCCTCCTGAGAAACCCCAGGAGAACAAATGTTGCCTTCCTTCCTTCACAGGAGTGGGAGACAGCCTCTCTCATCTCTCTCTGCTAACTGACTCCCCACAGGTGGCCAGGGCTGTATGCCCCACTTCTTCCTGTCTGGCCTCCCAACCACTCCTGCGTCAGGCCTTGCTGGGGCTAGGTGGCTGAGATGTGGCCAGGAGTTCTGAACTACAGCTGCCACCATTTGCATGAGGGAGACATGGCTGTGTGACCTCAGGAAAGTTACTGTGTCATTCTGGACTATTTCCTACAGGCTGTCTTATACAACCTGTGTGTGCCTGAGCTTCATCCAGAGGGTCTTAGCCCTGTACCCTTTGTTTTTTATTCCTTAGCACAAATGCGGTTTCTAGAACCCCCACCCACTCTTCCTGCAGCCTAATGACATTTGGGGCTCTCTCCCTCTCTCCCTCCCTCCCTCCAGTGCCCGGCCAGCCTGAAGCCCAGCTACATAGTCCTGGGCTCCCAAGTGTTGGATTACAGGTGTGGGGGGATTACATGCAGTGGGGCCTTGCTTCAGCTCTGCCCCACACTGTGGCCCAGGCCTTCTCTTGAGGTTAGCTCAATGCTGCAGGAAGCCCAGCAGCTTTCAGTTACTACCAAGAATGAGGAACTGATGCCCCGCAGCCCTCTGCCTAGCCTCCACCCATGGGGCCATTGTAAGGCAACTGGCTGTAGGTGGCAGAGGCTAAAAAGGTCAGGCCACACCCCGTCAAGGAAGAGAATCCTGAGGGGGAGACAGCTGCACCCAGCACAGGAAAAGGAAAAGAAGGTTAGTGGGGACCTCCCTTCCCCCATTCACCGGTGGCATCTAGACCTCTTCTCCAGGAAGCCCCACCCCCACCCTATCTCAGGAGATTTTTTTTTTTTTTTGGCTGCCCAACCCCAGTAATGAAACCCACATTGACTGGCTCCTCCCGCTCCGCCCCCAGTACTCTCAACAGCTGGCCCACAGAAGGTGCAGGAGCTGAGGTGGAGGGGAGCCCCAAGAGCCCCTTGGCCCACCCACTCTTCCTCTTCAGATAAGGCCCCTCTGTTCCAGCCCTGCCTGGCCCTGAGAAGGCTTGGGGGAGGGGGCGTGTTAACCCTTTCATGCAAGATACATCCTCAAGGCTTCCTGGTCCCAGCAAAGGCGCACACCAGCAGAGAAGAGACTGGTCACCAGTAACACTCGTCCTACAAAGGCTGTCCACCAGTAAGCAGGTGGCAACAGTTAGGGAAGAGATCCAAATACCAACAGCTATGTGTTCTTAGAGGAGTTAGTTAACCTCTCTGTGCAAGAACCAACATGACAGGCAGGTTCTGGGGCCGGCCACCGGAAGCTCCAGTTACCATCAGCCATTTGAACATGACAGAGCTGGCTCAGTTAAGCACTCAGCCAAGGGTAAGGCCCTGCTTCCTTTGAGCTCTGTCCACTCGCTCCAGCAGCAGCCACAGCTGGAATCCAGTCTTACTTAGTTCCAGGAGGTGACCTCTGAGTCAGAGACCGCAGAGACCCCTGGGGCTATATCAGTGTCCGGATGTGAGGCTGTCCGCTTGTCACTCTCTGACTTCCCCAAACCAGTTCTAGCCACAGAGCCCAAGGCAGCCTGGGACCTGAGCCCTGACTCTGTAGAGTACAGGGCTGTCTTTACATTCTCACCTCCAGTGGCCATATGCTTTGCCGTATACGGCCCAATACGAGTCAACAGGCTACAGTTCACACACCCAGACAAGGGTTAGCCAGGCTATGAAGCCCTGGAGACCCTCCATCAGCCTCTGCAGCTCCACCACCAATAGTCTCTCTTTACCCAGAGATCTGAGAGATGACTGCAGTGAAACACAGGCTGAGCCTCCACCAATCTTTCTCTAGGCAGCACACTCATGTCCCAAAGCAATGTTTTCAAATAGCAGGCCAATGCGGAGAGAGGAACCCTGTCACAGTGTAGGCCTCCTGGAGTCATCCCACGGTATACCAGCCTACCCAAGCCAAATCTGGGAATTTTGGAGAAGTAGGCTGCCCAGGTCACAGCTGTGATCTGACCCTGCCAACGTGCAAAGTAGAGAAGGGCAAGGTGGTACTGGCAATCCCAGGGGCATTTCCTCTATAAGGAGCAGAAGGGTTAGGGTTAGTTACTACTATAAGGGAAGAGTGGATATGAGCAGGAGGAAGAGAAGACCATAAAGGGCAGTCCAGCACCTGGGCTGAGGGTCCCACAAGGAGGAAAAGACAGGGATGCCCGTGGATGCGGGGGACCAGCCACCGCCCGGCCAATGCTTCTCTCTACCTTTGCACACTCATCCCCTCTCAGCCATCATGGCCAGCTGGTCACACTTGAATCTCAGCCCAACCCCTCTTGGGCCCTAGAAAGCCAATGGGTCAGGGCAGGGCACAGCTGCTGCTTCCGGGGAGGCCGTGCCAGGCTCAGGGCTGACTGACTGGAAAGCAACTGGAGTCCTGTGCCTTCTGGTGGAAAAAACGGTCGGCACAGATCCGGCCAGAGGAAAGGGGGCCTTGCCCTGCTGCCCCTGTCGCAGGATGGCTGTCTGAGCAGACACTGCCTTGCCTCCCCTGTCTAGCCCCTCATGTGCTAGGGAACCCCATGCCTGCTCTGGGGAGCTGGGGAACACCACTGTGCCTCAGTCTCGGTGTCCGGTAACAGCTGCACACCCTGAGTTTCCCGGCTAGTGAAGAACTCCACAAAAACGATGGGCCCAGTGGTCAAGGACAGCAAGGAATGGGTCCTCTATAACACCCTTGGGCTGCCTGGGCTCAGGGACAGAGGATTTTAAGCTTCAGCAAATTCTCCCTGGAAGCCAAAGCCATTTGGAGTCTGCCTTTTGCTGCCAGTAGTGGGCTCAGCTGAAGATGGGAGCCCTGGGGAGGCAGGGGTTCCCGAGGCTGGAGTGAGCAGTACTTTCCAGGGACAGTCCCCTCTCAGAGCCACGGGGCAGGAGCACTCTGTGAGAACGCAGACCATCATAGCAATAGCTCCCAAGTCAGCAAGTCTGTCCCTGTGGCTGCGTCCATTCCCCTCTTGATGGCTTCCAGGGCAAGCATTCAGTCCCTCATCAATTTTCAGCATCCTGAGATCCAAGAATACACTGAGAGAGGAAACTGCCACACAAGCTGATGTTTCCAGTGCCACACACACACACCACCCCCCACCCCACCCCACCCCCCAAGGCTTTCTTAATTCTACCATTCCCATCTATGAAATCAGAAACCAGGACACAGAAGGGTTAATCAACTAAATGTTGACACGCAGCAAGAGAGCCTCTCTCTGTCCACCCACCCCAAGGACAGAGGTGACACAGTAAAGATAAGTCTCCAAGAACTTCACATTCCAGTCGGAAACAGGAAACCAGGGAGCAGGGCTTTGTTCTGTCTCTGTGGCTCACCATTCCCACATCTCAGCTGGGAACCTTGTACAGCTGCAGCCTTTGAGTGGGTGGATGGACAGATGGGTGGGCGGATGGGCTGATAGATGGATAGACTACTGCATGGGTGCACTGATGGACAGACAGACAGATGGACAGGTGTGTGGGCACATGGACTAATGGATGGATGGATGGACGGGTTAGAAGAGGGATGGAAGAATAAATGTCTGGCTGAGGAAGAGCTGCTTTTGTTGATTGATAGCACTAGTGACAACAGACTGACACTGACTGACAGACCATCCCGAGCTCATATCATGGAAACTCATGTTTCTCCTCGTGGTCTCAGGAACAGGCATTGCTACGAGCCTGCTTTACAGAGGAATATATACCTTGGCTAGGGTCTGGTTTCCAAGAAGAACCTGGTCTATGGCACAGCTGGGCAGCACAGAGGGACTCCCTAACCAAGGTCTTGCTCAGGCCAACACAGGCAGGCTAGCAAACACTAGCCCTGGCCCAGAACCCACGGCCTCTACTGAAAATGTCCCACTTTCTTAAATTGAGAAAGGACAGAAGGAATGTATCCAGGTGACACTGTGAGAACCAGGAAGAAGCCTGGGACCTCACTTAGGTGACATGCATCAGTATGGAACCCCAGCACCTCGGAGTGGAGGCTGGAGAATCTGGAGCCACAATAACAACCTCAGCCACATATCGAGTTTAAGGCCAGCCTGGGCCAAGAGAAACCCTGTTTCAAAAAAACAAACCAAACAACAACAAAAAAATCAAACAAACACAAAATTAAATTGAATTTAAAATAAAAATTTAAAATCCAAGTCAGGTATGGTAGCACACGCCTATAATCCTAGCATTTGGGAGGCAGAGGCAGGAGGATCGCCATAAACTCAGAGCCAGTTGGTGTGCGTAACAGTCTCTAATCCAGCTGAAAGAGAAAACAAGGGCTGGTAACCCTAGAACCCGGATACTGACTCCCCAATGATGTCCACATGTGCACTCACACACACACACACAAATATAAAAACACATACATACATGAAGTCATCAACCAGGCATGGCAATGCACATCTGTTAATCCCAGCATTTAGCAGAGGAAGCAGGAATACCAGAAGTTCAAGGCTACATAAAAGCCCATCTCAAATTAAAAGATGAATGAATTAAAAATATGAAATATGATGATGTATGGCTCCAACCCCATAGCAAAGACAGGAGAATTGTCTTGAGTCTGAAGCCAGCCTGGTCTATGGGGGGGGGGGGGTGGACAGCTCAAAGCAAACAGAATCATCATAAAAATGGGCTTTCCAGTGAGAAGATGGCGCTCCCAGCAGCCCTGGCGTCTGAAGAGTAGATGGCAGCCAGCCCTGTTGGCAGAGCAGGGCTGATTAAAGCCTTCCCCGGCGGCTCTGTGAGGCGGGAATCACTCCTCAGAACTATCCCAAAGCCAAGAACTGGATGTAGGGCAGGCGCCACCGTGGTCCCTTTCTCAATTCCAACACAGTCACTGCTGGCTGCAAAGACCACTGGGGTTCAGCCAGGGTTTGTGTCAACATGCTCTGCTTCATCCACAGCCTGCTGGGGTTCCTCTACTCAGGCAAGTATGACAAGCCCAGGAAAAATGCAGGCATGGAGGGAGCCCCAGGGTAGAAGAGGGCACGCTGTCCTAGGCCAGATATGTGGAGTCCTCTGGATCAAGCTCTCCAGGGACTCTTGAGATCTCAGCTAGCATCAGTGACTGTGACCCAGAAGAGGAGGGTGAGGTGGAGTGCCCCACACTGATGGAGGGTGGATTACACCCTCACTTGGTCAGATCTTGTCTCTAAAGTCTCTATCTCTGGTCAAGATCAGGCTGGCATGGACTGTATACCTGATTCACAGGTAAGGTGGCAGGCAAGAGCACACCCCTTCTAGATGCCAGTGTGCAGGGCATTAACCTGACTACAGCAGCCCATGATCACTGCTCTTACCGGGAAAGGAACAGTCACAAGCCTGCCTACACCCCTGACCTGAGCACGGTGCCCACGGTTAGGATTCTCAGACTCTCCTACTATATACCAGGAGACCAGAGGTTCCAAGGAAGCACCATCAGTTTGTAGGTGGGCACAGAGGAACACAGATCACACCCCGGTCTCTCACTGCAGTATCATTCCTATGAGACTGCATGCCCACAAGTGTCTGGGACTCTGTTGACAGTCCAGGCTGCACCAGGTCACTGCATCTGAGACAAGGCTATCACAACTGTCCTTTGCTTGGCTTTCTTTCATATGTCTTTGCCCCAAGACGTCTGGGGAATCACAGGTCTGGCTTGGGTCCTACTGCTGCCAAGTATCTACTGTGTATGATCATTGGCCAGCAACTGAGCCTTTCTGGGCCTCCTCAATTTCAGAGAGTGTTAGAGGAGATAGTGGAGACGCCTGGTCTCGATGCAGGCATGAAAGGCTAGTTCTGTGGCAGCCATAGCATAGAAAGACCACGATGACAAAAGTGTGCTGTGCCTGGATAAGGAATGTAGACTCTATAGCCCATAGCTGATCAGAGTGCTCAGTATATAACAAAGAGATAAGTCCAGGTCCAAATACTGCCCTGAGCAGGTCCAGGCAACCAGACCCTGGGTGCTATGTGGCCCCCAACAGACTCCTCAGTGGAACCAGGACAGAGTGTAACAGCAGAGCTGGCATTGCCGAGGTAGGTACAGTATGGGAATACCAAATAAGCAGCTCAGGTATCTACCTACCATCTTCCTCTTGCCCCAGGCGAACAGTACCCATGCATAGCACAAGCCTGCCCTCCTGGCCTTGGAATCCTTAACAGTGATGGGCATCCAAAGCCCGAGCCAAGAGCCAATCCTGCAGCGGAAACATACTTGATTTATCATGCCTGTCAGGCACACTATGTTAGCAAGCTTTGGAAATCCTTACACACTAGGAGGGACAGGCAGGTACCTCCTACAGTCCACAGCAAAGCTGTTACAAGACCTGCTGAATGGTGGGGTGTATGGGAGAGTGGCAGGGTTTGCTTTGCCCTTTTTTTTGAGGTACAGTGTCTATATATATATATGGTCTGAGCTAACCTCAAATGCACAATTCTCTTACCTCAGCATCCTCAAGTACAGCGATGGTAGGCATGCATGACCAACACTTGCCTCTTCTGTGGGTCTAGAACAACCTTGTCCTACCTCTGTGCTCTCCCAACTCACCCTCAGATTGGAAGCAGTAGGCTCACCCTGTCCCTCTCTCCTCTTTCTGCCTCTGTCCACCGGCAGCAGATCGGCAGCCAAAGCAGTTCCCATGGTTCCTGTCATCCTTGTTCACAACTTAGGAGCTGCTGCAGGGAGAGGGGTCCACTACAGCACCCCTCACGCACAATATGAGGCCTGTCAGGGTTTGCTCACATCCACCCGTGTGAACACAGCCTCTCCTGATCCTCAGGGCTAACTGACCCCCAGTGATCCGTCCATCACTGCCTTGACAGCTTAGCTATCACCTCACCGATCTCAGGTGCACAAACCTCCCGCTTCTGGCAGGATGCCCTCTCTGACTGCTTCTTCAGGCTCCCACAGCGGCGTCTCCTCCATACTCCCCTAACAGTCAGTCATTGGGCATTCACAGAGCATGAGTCCCCTGCTCCATAGAGGGTATGTAAAAAACAAAGGTCTCAGAAGGTGAAGTTGCATGTGGCCAAGCCTGACAATTGGAGTTGGATCCTGGAAATCCACATGGTAGGAAGGACTGATTCCTATTAAGTACCCTCTGACTTCCACATGTGCACCTTGGCACACGCGCTAAACAAAATGTAAAAAGAAAATGTGAATGACTGGGGTGGCAGACACTCATCACTGTTTACAGAGAGTCTCCACAGGTAGGGGCTTTGGCTTTGTTGGTTGGACAGGAAGATCTCTCTGAGGCTATGGCAGTGAAGCCAGGACCAGAGAAAGGCAGTCCAGGAAAGATCCCACCTCTCTCCAGCAAGGGGCAAGCATTGCAGTCACCAGCTGTGAAGACAAGCCTCTATGTTCCTGGAGGCACCCCAGTCACAATGGACAGAGAAGTGGCCTTGGCTGAATGATGTGAGACCTCCACACACTGCCAGGGGGCGCCCTTCACACAAATCGCCTGGATAGCTCTCCTGGTGAGACTATGGTGGCCACTGTGAAGAGCAGACTGCAGGGGGCAGTGTGGGGTGAGGACAGTCACCCATGGGAGGGGCCAGAGGCTGCTGCCTGCCACTGGGATCCTACTGAGCCTGCACAGGGATGGAAAGTGAGAAGAAATCAGTGTAGATGGGGAAGGCTGGGCCTGAGCAGCAGCCTCACACAGACAGGTCTCAACTGGTCAGTGACTGGCCATGATAACTCTGAACCACGAAAGGAATGGGTCGCAGCCATAGATCCGGAGTCCAGCCTGTATCACACAGACTTCCGGAGCTGCTGGCTTGCTTCCCATGCAGCTGGTTTTCCTGGGAGGCCGGTCTTGTAGACTCAGTCCTCAGCCAGCATGACCTCCCACAGCTGGGCCCTTCTTCCCATGCTTCGATCATGTCGTGTGGGCTAGTGGGGCTCTGGGGGTGGGCAGGACACCAGGAATAGTTTGCTGAGGGAGTGGGTTGGGGAAGAAGCTTGCTTTGGCCAAGTCCCACTGTGCATGGACAGGCTGAGACTCACAGGTGGTTTATACAGTGTCACTCAGTCCTACCTGGTCCTGGTCACCTAACTCTTCCTTACCGATGGGAACCTAGGCTGGCTCCTATCCTCATGGGTAGGGATCTGAATTCCCAGATTCCCCACTGGGCACTGGGCCTGCACTAACTTCATTCTCCCTCAGCACCCAGGCTCCAGAAGGACCCAGATTTCCGTTGGCTCAAACCACTGCTTAGCACTATTCTGCAAAACCTTTGTTTTACTTATTTATTTAGATACAAGAGTTACATGTAGCCCAGCTGGACCACAAACTCACTTTGTAGTGAAGGATCAGCCTGGACTTCTACACACTGCTTCCATTCCCCAAAAGGCCAACACACTTGGTTTATAAAGCCCTGGGGACTGAACCCAGGGGCATCTGCATGCTAGGCAGGCACTCTACTAGCCAAGCCACAGTCAGGCCGCAAGCAGACTTGTCAGTGCAAAGACTTTCCAACAACGCCTCTCACCAGATTTTTCCCAGTCTTAGGAGGTAGGAAGACGCCAGTCAACCCATTTTATAGACACATCAACTGAGTCATAAAGAGCCTTCCAACGCCGAACACTACAAAGTCAGCAGAAAATACGGCAGACAGAGGAGAATCTCTAACCCTGTCCTGACTGGCAGGGTCCAAGTCAGCCTTGGGAAAATGGGGGTGGGAGGACGACACAGAAGAGGGTCCTGAACAACCCAAGAGGCACAGAGGAGCTGCAAGTCCCACAGTTCAGTAACCTGCCTCACAGCACAGCCGAAGTGCATCTGCAGGGCCCAAGGTCCAATTGTTGGGTCCAAGCAGGTGGGTTGTTCCCTGTACCTCTGCTTCTTACCAGCTATTCTAAGGGCCACAGAAGTGTGGCTATCACTTGCTGGAAAGTCCACGGATCCCTCCTGTTAGGCCCTGGAGGCCAAGCAGAGGCTACCCCCTCATAGAGCATAGAAACCGCAAGCCTCTCCACCTTCCTGCCAAGGCATAGAGTCAAATCCTCCGAGCTGTGTGGCCTGGAGCCAATGACTCACTCTCTGTGCCTTCTCTTCAACAACCACCTAGCCCTTAGAACACATAAGAACTCAGAATTAATGAAATATTAACGTGGTTGAGAGTAAGGAGACAGGCGCCCAAAGCTGTCCCTAAAATGGAAACAAATCTCTACACTCTGAGTGTGGCAGAACAAAGCCAAGTCCTGCTTCTGCTGGGCTGGGCTGGGCTTAGGCCCTCAGCCACCTTCTTGTTGATGTCATGCTGGCACCTGCTTCTGAGACACATGTTTGGACTTTCCAGGCCATTTCCCCCTCCCTCTGGCCTTCCCCCACACTTTCTTACTCATTCTCTCCTTTCAAGGCTGATCAAAAACAAATCTCAGAGTCCAAATGTGTCGGCAGGCTCCCTGGAAGCGCCTGCAGCGTGGATGCGAGGGCCGTGAGTGTCAGGAGAGATCACTCACTGAGGGTCTGGGATCTCAGGGTACAGAGTCTGGGAGAGGCTAACTGCAAATGGCCAGGCCCACTTCTATTAAGACCCAACCCCCCCAACATGGGTCCCCTTTAAGGAATGTGCTTCTTTGGTGTGCATGAATGAAGGCCAGAAAACAAACCCAAGTGTCACCTCGAGCACCACCAGGCTCTTTGTTTTTAGACAGTGTCTCTCTCTGGCCTGGGTTCACCAAGTACGCTGGGCTGACTAGTCACTGAGTCCCAAGGATCTACCTATCTCTGCCTCTCCACTGCCACCATGCTTGGCTTTTCTCGTGGTTTCTGGGCATTGAACCAGGTCCTCATGCTGGTCACAAGCCTTGCAAAGAGGCTGTCGGGCTGGTGCGGATGGGCCTCCTGCGTGGTCTCCAGCCAAGTGACAGGAAGCGGGACCAGGAGCCTATTCCTGCTAACAGCCTGGTGGAGACATGGCATAATCAGTAGTGTTCCGGGCTCCCACCTGGGTGTCCCTAGCACTGGACCAGAGGGAGGTGAGCAAAGCCAGGGGACAGCAGAGCTGGGCACACTTTCTCTGCAGGCAGAGCCGTTCCTAGAAATAAGAGTTCTCCCCGGGAGGTGTCCATTCACACAGAATTCAAAGCCCTGCAGAGGAAACGGGAGTGTTTCCCTGTGTTGGGGGCTGGGGGCAGTTAGCTGAAGTTCTCTGGCTCTTGATACTCTATCTGGAGAATGGCTGTTGTCAGAGGATAGTGTTCTTTTCCTGGATCCAGTCTCACAGGCATCACCTTCCCATCCATCAGTACCAGGGCCTGGCTTCCAGACTACAGCGGCAAGGACAGGCATCTTCTGAATTCTCCAGGCCTCTTCTTTCACCCCAGCTAGTCTCACTTCACCTCCTCCACCCACAGCTCTGGAGGTCTGCTCAAACCCAAAGCCTGGAAATGAAGTGAGAGAGAAGGCAAGGGGTTCCCCTCCCAGTCTCCTGGGTCACATCAGCTGGCTGGCCTCCCAGGAAGGCAAACAGGACACAGGCTACTGTCCTGGCTGTCCTGTCTGGCTTCAGGACAGGGAGATGACAAGGTTCTGCCTGCTTCTGCACCTGAGGCTCCTAGCATGGCCACAGAGGACCAAGGCTGGGTCCCAGGAGGCCCAGGAAAGTTGGGTGCTGTTCAAGGAAATGCACACCCAGCATGGAGCTCAGAAAAATGGAAAGGCTATCTATCCCAGGAGGCTCATAGGACCCTAGGCCTGAGCAGCTGGGTTGTGAAATGGAAGTGGCCAGTCCCTGGAGGCCAGATACAATGCCATTTGTACCCTGGCATGGTTTCAGGAGACCCCAGAGAAAGAGGAAGGCCAAGCTGTGCAATGTCCCAGACACTTGGCCTCCGCCTCCTTCCTGGTCTCAAGATTCAGCTATTCCAACAAGAAAGAGGTCTATTCCATTCCCGGGATAACTGATGAGCCCTGAATGAGCTACCTACCCAGAGCCAGCCAAAATCTACCCTGAACACAAGGGCACTGTGCATTGGGATGTGCTATTCTCCCATCCTCGACATGTGTAACAAAACCACCCAGTAGGGAGTCACAGGCAGGCAGGACAATGCAGGGTCACTCTGCTCATCAGGAAGCTAGGACCCCATTCCCAGCCAAGCCCCTCCTGCTCCATGTTCCATAGCAACAGCCCATCTAGTCACATGGGCTTCATCCTACAAGGGTCAGCAAGGGTCAAAAGTTCTACCTGCTCACCGGTCGGCAGTGCCTCCCATCCATCCCCCTAAAGCAGCTCAGTAGACAGCCCTCCATCCCACCGCAGCATGCCAACAAGCAGATTCTGGGTGCTCTCTGTGCCCTGATTGCTAGATCTGGAAAATAAGCTGGGGCGGGGGGGGGGGGACCTCCTCACAGAGGTAGGATGGTCAATTGCCAAGTTTTCTACCCTCTTGAGATAAGGGCTTGAGGTCTTAGGAGGATAAACCAGGAAAACCACTCAACTCTTAACACTTGAGGGATGAGGAAACCCCTGACCAGATGGTGCTACAGGAAAAAGAGAAAAGGGAAGGCAGGCAGACAAATGTCAAGCAGGCAGAGATAGGGAGCACTCTGACAGAAGTCTGCATATGCCCTAGGGAACATTCCCCATGAGCACACTGGGCTGAGAACCCCCAGAGCCCCAGCTCAGATCATCCATCAGTAGACTCCAGGGTGCTCAAAACTCAAAGGCAGAGGCTGGGAGCTGCCCGGGGTCTCTAATGAGAATGTGATGTACCAAGGCCAGTCAAACAGAAGATCTGAGAAGAGTGCATTTAATGAGCCACGCCTTGGTCAGGGGGAGGCAGACTTCCTGCTCCCCAGGACCTCAGGGTGGGTTCTTAACTTCCCACACATTGGCCTGGGCCATGTCCCTTCCCCTCCTTCCCTGAACAGAAGATCTTCTGACAGACCGGGTAAATAGCCTTAGCCCAAGCAGAGTTATGGATTCCAGGGTGGCCCTGACCTACAGCCAGTCCCTCCCTGGAGACAGTGTGGGCCCTGATTCCTCAATGCTATAGAATGAGGGAGGGCCCTGGCCCCTCCAAGGTTACAGGGTCTCTGGGAAAAGGGCTGGCTCCCCACCATGAGTAACCATGTGTCTACCACACCAGTGCACAGGCTTGGGGGAGGGCCTGGGATTAAAGGACCACTTCCTCAACCAAGGCCCTGGCTCCTCTATTTCCTTTCCAGCCATGCCCCACACCCCCAGACAAGAAGACAAATGCCTCACAGGCAGATTTGGCTCCCACAGTAATACCCCTCAAGCCGAGGTTACCTGGGGGCCCGTGATGTGCCCTGGGGGCTGGGTTTCCTGAGATCAGGATGGTCAGTGACACAGAATTGTGAGAGACCTCACTCTGGGTGCATCTCAACCCTCTGTAACTGGAGCCAGCCGTGACAAGGACCTGCCCCCCCACCAGTCATCAGATAAACATTAGTCAGCAGAACTGCAGGGAGCAAGGCCTGAAGACAGAGCAGAGCCAGGCACAGGAACCTGCCTCAGCCATCATTTCCAGAGTGGAAATATACATACTGACTCCTGCAGCGGTCAGCCTGCTGCTGATGGAAACCTGTCACCCCTCAAGATGGGTCCCTGTGGTGGAGGCATGAAGACACGCAGAGTGCAGCTGGGAGTTATGGCTAAGTCAGTAGTATTTACCACAGCAGCCATGTAAAATGCACTGTGAAGGAGGAGGATATTGAGACAGGGGGATCCCGGGGGTTGCTAGCCAACCAGTCTAGCAGATCCATACACTCCACTTCATTGAGACCATCTGGCTCAAAAAAATAAGGTGGAGAATGACGGGAAGACATTGACAAGGGACGGCTGGTGTGTGCACACCAGGTTCCACCCTTGGTGACGCAGAAGATCAGGTATGCAAAGAGGACTGGCCCTGAAGTCAGACATGGGAAGATCCACCAGAGCCTGGGCTATGGTATAGACTGCATCCCTTTCCATCTCCTCCCTCTGCAGCAGAACAGTAAAGGGCAGATGAGAGAAAGTTCCCAGAGATGGTAGCTGGGAGCAGCCTTCTACTGGGCTTAGGATGCCATGGCAGAAGCGGGTCTACCCTCAGCTCCGGGGAGTTGGGAGAGAGGAAGCCACCACCTCCACTTTGTCCTGTCCCTCAGCTCAGATCACAAGCAGCCCATGCTCTAAGACTTAGTCTAGCCTGGGAAGCAGAGCCACGTGGGTCTCAAATGACCGACTGAAAGGACCCTTTGGCTAGCTCATGGAGACCCAGAGCAGAAGTGACTTGGGCAGAGCAGGTAGGCGCTTCGACAGGGTTAGAAAAAGGAATCCTCAAGGCCTTGAAGGCATGTCAGCATAGAGTGGAGGCCAGGGGACTCTCCCGACCACAGGAGTAATGAAAACCTGTAAAGAGGCCACGAGGGCAGAGCTGTCTTCCCAACCGCTGTACCTCAGACACCACTAACCCTGGGGTGCGGGCTGCAGAACAATGAACCAACCTAACAGGGTCCTGGGATTCAAGCCTGCCATGAGTACTCACTGATGGAGCAGTGACTATCTATCTCTAACTTCACTGGCCAACAACCTGGGCAGTAGGTGTCCTGTGGTCTCTTGGTGTCCCCAGGAGGAAAAAACTTAGATCTTGGTTGTTTAAGATGCTTTACAGTAGCAGACAAGAGGGGATGAGCAGGTACAAACCCTCACGGGAACTCGGGCATGAACAGAAACACGTGTAACAGGAAACACTTGCAAACAAAACAATGGCACTGGATCAGGGACTGCTGCCTCGGGTCTCACAGGAAGTCAGAACTCATTCTGATAGTCCATCAGAAACATACTCAGGTCTTGCATATACTAAAATATGTGTGTTCTGGCATCCATGCCTACCTTTTGTCAAAGTTGTCTCTCATAGTGTCAGAGGCACAAATAAGTCAGACTAATGCCACCTCACATTTACTAAGTGCCTACTATGTGCAGCTCAGCACAGTATCACAATGCCCAGGCACTTCTCTATACTTCCTTCCATTCATTCTCCAAACAACCTGATAAGTGGGAAAACTGAGACACTATAGACATGAGACTGCCCCAAGCCTTCAAACCAGGAGTGTTAAAGCAAGAATTCAAATGTAGGTTATGATGCAATTACCCAGGAATACTCCTTTACACTGTGTGAATATATGACACTGTGATTGGTTTAGTAAAGAAGCTGACTGGTCTATAGCTAGGCAGGATAAGGTTAGGCTGGAAAATCAGACTAAGAGAATGTTGGGAAGAAGGATGAGGTGATATGAGTTGCTAGGAGAAGCAGAGAAAGCAGGAGATGAACTTGTTGTACCGAGAAAAGGTACCAAGCCATGTGGTAGAGGGTAGATAAGAAATATGGGTTAATTTAAGTTATAAGAGCCTAACAAGCCTAAGCTAGCGGCCAAGCATTTATAATTAATAATAAGTCTCTGTGTGGTTGTTTGGAAGCAGGTTGGTATGACAAAAAAAAAAAAAAAAAAAAAAAAACCACCTATAATGTTGATTGGCTTTTTGTTTTGCTTTTGCATCTCATGGAGTGTAGGTTGATCTTGAAGTATGGTCTTAAAGACTTGATCCTTCTGCCTTCATTTTTCAATCAGTGAGATTACAGGCATGGGCCACCACAACAGGTTTATATGGTACCCAGGTCTTCATGCACTTTACCAACTGAGCTACATCTCCTGCCTTCCACAGCGCTCCAAACTCCAGCTCTAATACAAGTCATCTCACAGTGCCCCGGGAAGGTGGAGACGGTAAAATTTGTGCAGGCAAAAAAAAAAAAAAAAAAAAAAAAAAACCAACATAGAGAATCCTCAGCTGACTCAGAACAAGAAGGTTGAGTCAGTGACTGATTTGGGCTCATGGAGACAGTATATGAGAGTTAAAGGTTGGCGGCCCCTCCCCTTTTCATCCCTGGACTCAGACTTTAAGGGCTTCTGGGACTCAAAAGTCAGAGGGCTTTACATCATAAAGAGTGAGTATATGTGGGGGCCTGGGCACTGGGTGGAATGCAGGGAGCATCCTCAGGGCTCTCGGGTACAGAGGGGCTGCTTTGGGCCAGAGTGACTTGCGCTCCCATACTCTAGTAATGCCATATGGCCAAAGCCAGATCACAAGGCTGCTGAGGTCTCAGGGCTACGCCAACTTGTTCTCACCCCAAGAGCACTCAGCTTCAAATGCAAACTAGACAGATCCCAAACCACAAGTCTTTCGGGCCAGGGCCCAGGGGCTGTGTGTGTGCACGACTAGAATGAAATTTAAAAATGTGTTCACCATAGAAGCTTACTGGTATAATTTCAGTTTTTGAAGATACTATGTTGGGAGGGCTAGGGAGTTGCTGAGCGGGTAAAGCATCTGACAAACACTCACACATGAAGACTTGTTAATGCACACATTAAAAGCCAGGCACAGCATCACAGCACTGAGGACACAGAAAAGGGGAGCGACCCTGAGGCTTGCTGGCCAGTCAGTCTACAGGGGAATTCACCAAGAGACCCTGTCTCCAAAAGGCAGGGGGCGAGTGAGGAAACACTCGGTGTCAGCCTCTGGCCTACACACACACACACACACACACACACATACACACACACACACACACACACACATTCAGTGTCAACTTCTGGTACACACACATATTGTCAGCTTCTGGCACACGCATGCACACACACACACACAAACACACACACACACACACACACACACACGCTATTGTATTAATGGCTGAGGATGTAACTCAGTGGTAGAACAATTGCCTCACACATACAAAGCCCCAAGTTCCATCCCAACATGGAGAGAGAAAAAAATCAAAAACCCAACAGCATTAAGACACCATTTATCTGGAGTCCCAAATTCTGCACACCCTGTACATTCTGCTCTACGCCTGTGCCTCATTCATCCTGACAAGCCTCCAGATGTCCTTGGCACCCTCCAGCCTGCACATCTGGAGCCCACCCCAAGGCATATGCTGATCCTACCCACCACACCACCAGGCGTTTCTAGCCTAACCACCCTCTCTTTCTTCCTAGCCTCCCACTCTCGGCTTCGCTGGCTGTCACTCACCTCCTCCTAAGGGAGCATGGCATCCATGGGGAAGCAAATTCATCCATTGTGGACAATCACCACTCTATTCCTTGGTGTCCCACACAGCAAGCATGTGGTGACTCTCAGTCTTTTCTTCCTTCCTTATAAGAACCATATTAACCTTTTAAACATTTTAATCTGATAGTCTAAGGATATATCTCTATTTTGACATCGACTTCCCTAAACAATGTCTTTCTGCTGCAACCAAGGGAACCTGACCAAGAGACACCAATCTGGCCTCTGCAGACAGGTCAGATGAAGTCATCAAATTCCCAATGTTTTTGAGATCTGCTTCAAGAATGTGGATAAGACAAGATATGGGGCCAGAGAGATGGCTCAGCAGTTAAGAGCCATGGACTATTCTTGCAAAGGACTCAGGTTCAGGTCCCAGCACCCACATAGCAGATCACAACCACACAACTCTAGCTCCAAGGGTTCACCTCCTTCTGGACTCCTATATATATATGGCACACATACAAACAAGCAGGTGCATATGCCTGTACAAAATTATAAAGAGTTCATGGCATGAAAAGCATTGGTAAAATAAGGCTTTCATTCATTGCAGGGTGAGCATTTTTGAAGTCTGGATGACAGTTGAAGAATTAGAAATCAGAAAGATGAAGGTCATTTTCAAAACCTTGAAGTAGACCCTCTACTATGGTCTGGATCTTAACTGTGTGTTGGCACCTGTAGGACCTTCAGGTGGCTAAGTCACGGGAGGGTGGGGTGTAGAGGGATATCCCAGAAGGGATATTGACAACTCAGCACCTTCTGACTCCCTCTGCTTCCAGCCACTACAAGGTGTCCTTAGCTGTGTGTGCCTACCACAATGCACTCTGCGGACACAGGATCCAACCAGCCATGGATGGAAACACTTGACCTGAGCTATGATAAACCTTTGTCTCTTTTAAGCTGTTTACCTTGGGTCACAGCAAAGGACATTAACCTATCTTGCCTTAATATGATGTATAAAAATGTATTTGTACACCAAGTGTGGGATCACATCTGTAATTCCAGGTGAAGGCAGGAGGATCATTAACTCTTAGTGACTCTGGGGCTAGCCTGGGCTACAAAAATGGAAGACAACAGACACAAAAGGCCATAGCATCTGACCCCATGAATAAGAAAGCTTCAGAGTGGGGAATTCCTACTCTGATCCCTGGCTGACCATAATCTCAGCTCTTGGGAGCTCTGAAGCAAGGGGGCTAGCTAGACGCAGCGAACTCTGGGTTTAAGTGAGACCCTGCCTCAGTGGACAGGGTGGAGAGACATCAAGGAAGATATATATATAAACAGTAGCTCTTACACACACACACACACACACACACACACACACACACACACACACACACACACCTGTGGCCCTATCTCTGATGTAAAAATGTATTTCAGCTATGTTGTGGAAGATTCCAGACTTCATGATCCTGAGACTTAGCATTCTGCCCAGACCACTGCCTGTCCCCCACTCCAAGGCAGAATTTCCCTTTCCCATCATCCTTTTCTTCAAGGCTGCAACAATGAAGAGTGGTCAGGTGGCCTTGCTTCTCAGGACACGGGGTCCTCTGAACATGTCGCTCTCAGAACCTGTGTCACTCTCTAACGCACAAGTGTGCTTTCAAACAGAGTGGCCCAGGTCATTGCCTGGTCTGACACACATCATGTATCCCCCCTCTCGTCCCTCTGGGGACAGTCACATCACAAACTGTCCCTTCTACGTACCCTCCCCCAGAAGGCACTAAAGTAACTAACCCAGAATGGCCTGAGCGATTTTAAATTAATGAGTAAAAATCTTCTATAGGGAAAAACGCTGTGGGTTGGGGGACTCCTGGGGGAGGTGACCGCTTCACAGGCATGGGGGCCTGAGACACAGTCCTCAGAACTGACATTGAGAAGCAGCATGGTCATGCACATGTGTAACCCCAACTCTGAGACTAAAGTGCAGGCAAGAGGAAGCCTGGGGCTTGCTGGCCACCCAGCCTAGTCAAACAACAGAGCTTCAGGTTCTGTGAGTGGCCATCTCAAGTAAACAGAGAAAAACTCTGCACATCTATCTTCCTCTGGGCTCAGGACACATATACAGGCACATACCACACATAAAAACATTTAAAGTTATTGTTGCTCTTAGTGTGTGTGTGGTAAGAGGCCAACTCTATAGACTCAGTTCTCCACATCCATCTTTACGTGGTTCCAGGAGTTGGATGATTCTCGGGCTTGCATGGTAGACACCTTTACTCACTGAACCATCTCATTTGTATTATTTTTACAAATGTGTATTTACACACACACACACAATGTGCTTCAGCTAGCTCCAGATCCATGACTATCCTGCCTCAGCCTCCCAAGTGCTGGAATTACAGGCGTTCACTACACACCCAAATGAAATAACTGGTTTCTTTCCATGTTTAGGATGTGGTGGGTGTGCCTGCCTGGTCAGTACCACACCAGCAAGCTACATCCTCAGCCCTAAAAAATAAGTCTTGAAAAGTTTCTCTAAACTCACAGCCCCATGGAAAATAATTTTAAGTGTTTCTCTTTTTTTTTTTTTCTCAAATACTAGACGCCCACAAAAGTATCAGGCCCAGATGGTTTCACTAGTGAGTTCCTTAAAAGTTTTAACAAAGAGAGGATTATGTGGCTATGAAAGTGTCCCAGAAGGGAGAGGAAGAAAGAAATGCATCCAGAGTGGTTTTGCTAAGCCAGCACAGCGCTGTCACCAGAAAAACAAAAATAGCTTAGCACACCCCCACACTGCAGAGCCAGCTCACCGACTGCGAACATCCGTGAAAAAAAACCCTGGATCCCACCACAATGCTCAAATCCAGCAGACTAATAACATCAGTACATAAAAATAAAACCACAGAAACATTAGAAGAAAACATGGGTGAGATTCTTGTCTATAATTCTAAACTGCAGCAGGACATGAACCCCAAAAGCCCAAAGTAAAAGCAGAAGCTTAACAATGCAAGTCCTTCAAGGTTTTTTTTTCTTTTTTTGGTTTTGGGAGAGCACACTATAACTATGGCCAACGTCAGAATTCTTCCTTCCTTCCTTCCTAAAGAAAGGGTCTTTTTATGTAGTCTTGATCAGCCTGGTATTCACTCTGTAGCCCTCGTTGGTCTCTACCAGCCATCTCTCCAGCTGAACCTCTCAAGTGCTTGAACAATAGGTCTGATCACCAACAACAGCTCAAGACTTTTAAGAAAAAAATCCTGGGGTGGGAGCACTGCTCAACAGTTCTGCTCCCTTTGCAGCTCACAATGATCTACAACCCTGGTTCCAAGGAAATCAGCGCCCTCTTCTGGTCTCCTCAAGTACCAAGCATGCACATAGTGCACAGACATGCACACAGGCAAAACACCCATATGAACACAATTATTTTTTTTTAATTAAAAATTTATTATTTTTTAATCAGTAAGAACAGGATTAACAATCTGGCTGAGAGAGAAAGAACCATGGGGTCTTGAGCTAAAGATTCAGAAGATACAGATGACATACACCTTCTATTCCAGCAGAGGCAGAGGTGGGGGCAGGTGGATCTCTGTGAGTTTGAGGTTAGCCTCGTCTACATAGTGAGAACTAAGACTGATATAATTTTGAAAATGTCCCCCAGAGACCCATGTATTAAATGTCTGCTCTCCATGGGGATACCTTTAGAAAGAGCTGATGCTCTTTACTGGGTAGGAGGAAAGTTCACAAACTGCATAATTCCAGCTCCAGGAAATCCAAAGCCTTTGACCTCCAAGGACACCCACACAAACATGCCCGTAGCCACACACAGACAGACACACACACATATGCCCATGCCGTGTGGTGGCACATGCCTTTAATTCTAGCACTTGGGAGGCAGAGGCAGGAGGATTTCTATAAGTTTGAGGCCAGCCTGGTCTATGAAGTTCCAGGACAGCCAGGCCTTCATAGTGAAATCATGTCTCAAAAAATTATAAAATAAAAAAATTTAAATTTAAGAACCAGGTGAGATGTATATACCTACAGAGACTTGTAGTCTCTGTAGGCAGGACTGTCAGATCACTGTAATCCTCCACTATATAATGAGTTCAGACAGCCTGTGATGCTGGAGCTAAGAATGAAATCCTGGGTTCAAATCCCACCACAGCAAAGAATGTGCTAGAACTTTGAAGCCAAGCACAAAGGCATGTACCGTTCTCAACAGAAACACAAGTGATCTCGGGCTCCTTTGCATTCCCAAGATGCCTGTAAAATAAGAGATATTTTTTTTCCTTTTATTTACTTATTTTTTTCTTGGTCATGTTAGGGATCCAACCCAAGGCCTCAAATGCTAATCTAGTGTTCTGTCCCTGAGCCAACACCCCTGTGCACTACACAGACTTTTTAACAAAAATCTATACTCAGAAAATTCCAAATGTCGACAGCATGCCCAGCTGTCTGCATGGCACACCCTCCTGAGATTAGCGGAGGAGGAAGGCGGCTTCCTTTTCTGAGGTCTTTAGGATTTATGATCCAGCAGTGACTAAGAAAGGTTTTTCAGAACACACGACAGAAAGGGGGATAGGAGACGGCCGGCAGAAGCCAGAGAGCAAGACAGCATCTGCGCACACCCGTCAGTAGGTAGGAACAAGGCGTATGGTTAGGACCTCTGGACTGAGACCTGAAAATTCTAGCATTTCCTTGAGTCTGCATGCAAGGCATAGCTTCCTTAAATAGGGGCAGGGCTCAATTTTTATATATGTACTTAACACAAACCTCCTGGGTGCTGGCTCTCATTTCCACTCTCTGTAATAATGAGGAATCACACCCACTCTGACCACAAAAAAACGGACCAAAGGAGTAAGTCATCAGGCCCAGGGTAAAGCAGAAACAGGATCCCAGGCCCCAGAGAATGAGCCAAGTGCCAGTGGGCCCAACACTGACTGTGCTTCTTCCATCATAGCCACTGTGGGATGGAAGCCTGATTCTCTACCAGGAGCCAGTGGGTAGACATCAGCATGGGCTGGTATGGCGCTGTGGCTGTAGACCCCTTCCCTCTCTAGGATGGATGGACAAAGACGGACACACACACACACACACACACACACACACACACACACACACTTCCCCAGAGAGCTGTTGGTCAGAAGCAAAGGGCATAAGCTCCTGCCACTCCAACACTCCCGCAAGCTTACTGGTTATTAGTTTGGAGATTTTTGTTTGTTTAGAATTTTTACATTTTTAATGTTCATTTATGTGTCATGTCTGGGTGGAGGTTGGAGACAGTGGATTCCCCCGGTGCCGGCTACAGGTGGTTGAAAGTCACCTGATGTAGGTGCGAGGAACCAAACGCAGAACCCTGCAAAAGCAGAAAGTGCTCTTAACTGCTGAGCCATCTCTCCAGTCCAGAGAAAGGGGAGGGGTGGAGAGAATATTCTTGGCAAGTCCAGAAGAGGGCATCAGATCTGCCAGAGCTGGGGTTACAGGTGGTTGTGAGCCACCTATGGGTGCTGGGAACTGAAATTAGGCCCTCCTTCTACAAAACAACAAGCACTTCCCCCCTTCCTTCTTTCTTTTCCTTTTTAAAGACAGGATTTTACTATGTAGCCCTGGCTGTCCCAGAACCCATTCTGTAGACCAGGCTGGCCTCGAACTCACAGCTCTTCCTGCCTTTCCTCTCAGGTGCTGGGATTAAAGGTGTGGCCGCCACGTCCAGAGCAACAAGCACTGTTTACAGCTGAGCTGTCTCTCCAAAGCTCCTGCCTCCACTGGCTTTATTGTTGGGATGGGTCATGTGCCTCAGGCTGAATGGAGCTCCTCCAGCCCCATTCCATTCTCTCACATGCCCAGTGCTTGCAGAGTACTGGAAGGAAACCAGGTCTTGGATCCCAGTGTCCATGGTCTGTTTACCACAGGAGGGTAAAGGATCCCCTGTAATGGGGGTGGGGTGGCACCTGCTGGGTCCGCTACAAGCCCTAGAAGAAGTGGTGTGGCACCCTGAGTACATCTTCCTTTGCAACCCCCAGACTTGAGGCTCTGGGAACAGAGCCAACATGTGCCATGTGGCACTCTCCTTGACCACCACAGGATTCCAGAGTCTGGTAAGGGGTTACCTACACCCAGGGTGTCAGCCAGGAACATCAGTGCACTCCTCCATGGCTAAATGTGCCCTCCTTCCAGCCATACAGACAGAGCATGGCCATCTACCCTGGGCCACCCTTAACAGCCACACCACCATTCCAACCCTGGACCGTAGCAGTGTTTGGGGTCTGGAGGCTGAGGATGCAGGTGTGGTTCCTCCTTGGGCAACTGCTTCATGTAGGTGGGGGAGGGGTGTCATACAGTGCCCTGTGCTGGGGCCAGGCTCATTCCTAGCACCACTGGGTGGTCAGAGCCTCAGCCACAGAATTGGAGGGGTGGAGCAGGACCGTCCCCCAGGCAGGCATGTCGCAGCTGTCTTCTCTATTTAAGGTATTCCACAGCTGCCAGGCCACGATCCTCAGAGAGGCCTGGCTCTCCCTCACCACTGCACCCTTGGCTCTGCAGACAGCTGGGCGGCAGACAGCTGGGTAGGCAGCCAAGGAGGGACTTTTCCTGGACCCCAGAACCAGGGTCTGTCTGCCTCCACTCTGAAGGAAACCCAGCTGACCTGACCACTTTTCCCCTAACTTGACCTAGGTAGGAACAGTCTGGAACAACTCAGACTAAGAGGGAAAGACATCCAGTCCCAGAACAGGATGACCACTGTGGCAGAGAGCAGAGGGTCATGCAGGTGTGACAATGGCCTGGTGGGAACAACCTTCCTGCACAAGTGGCTGGATCTTTTCAGAAAACACAGGCCGCTCCTTAGGCCCCCAGGAGCAATTTCTCTGTTGACCTCATGTAACACAAGCAGCTTCCACACTAAGCCTTGAGCTACAGATGAAGAAACCCACCCTGAGGAAAGTCAGAGCCCATGAATAGTTGAGGGGGGTCCCCCACAGCCTGTAGGATATCATAAAAATGCAAAGGTTGGAATACCTACTCACCAGTTCTCATGGTGGTGACCCATTCCCCAGCTGGATACCCCAATTTGTGGATGTACATTCTTCCCCATCCTGGACCGGACTTTCCTATCCTGGAGTTCCCCTATTCTGTGACCCACTGGGTGGTCTCAGAAAACTTGTGCTACAATGAACCCCCTCCATGCTACAATAGACTTGTAGCCCCTGCTGTCTGCACAGAGCCTCTCTCCTTTCTGATGTAGAGAGGACTTTCCCAGGACTGATGTAGACACCCCAGGGATACACAGGCCGTGGTCAGCCACACCTCCCAGACAAGAAACCAGGGACCACCCTGAGCTTCAGAAACTGAGGCAGGTTGGGAAGTGAAGGTGATGGTTCAGAACCAGTAGGCTCATGGGTGCAGCCAGGACACACCCAGGAACTCAGCAAGGCCTCATGTGTGCCAGAGAAGGCAAGGTATCAGACAGAGGGAGTGGTGAGCAAGTGTAGCGCCTGCCTTATAAGGCGGCCTGGGGAGCCACGGTGTGGCTATGTGCCAAAGGGGAGTTTGTAGGGGCTGAGCCAGCACCCTGCCCTGGCAGCAAAGTTCTGTATCCAAGCACCACCCAGGGATCTATGACACCAAGCCCCCCCACTTCCAGGACTCTGCCAGGGAACACCCTCCCCAGTGCACCCCAAGAATGACTAGCACCTGTGGCCTGCCCCCAGCACTGCAGGGACAAGCAAGTTTGAGGGGCAGGAAACAAGGGCCCCTGGGAAGAGGTTGCGAGAAGCATCTTGGTCCCTTGGGGGTTCTGTAGGATCCCCGCATGCGCCTGCAGCAGCTACCAAAATGCTGTCCCCATGTCACCATCTGCCAGGTCCAGGTCACTTGTTAGTTGCCTTTTACAGTATTCTGTAAGAAGAGACAGCAGCCCGAGCCCTATGTTCACATTTTCTTCTTTTGTGAAGAATAGTAAATTACTTATTGTCCTTTGAAAACCTGTTTCTACACTGGAAAAAGAGGCTAGCAGAAGAAAGACGGTTCATACACAAATAATTTACATCCTAGAAAAACCCAAAGATATCCAGGAGTCAGGGAAGGAGAGGCTGTGTCCAGCTATAGGGGAAGATGGGCAGGGATCTGAGGGGTGTGGGGGAGTTCAACGAAGGAAAAACAGAAGCCAGGAAGGCAGAGCTGAGGGCCGGCAAGAAAGGGGTGGAAAACCCAGCCAAGAGCTGAGCAGGTACAGTGAGGGAGCAGGAAGGACCCTGCTATAAGACGTCAGGCCAGGAGGCCTGTGGATGGGTGGCCAGAGAAGGATGGAGAATGAGATGTAGCCTTGGAAGAGAAGTTGGGGCCTCGGGGGCTGATGAGGCAGTGCTCCCTGGGGAAGGCCCTGCCCTCTGCCTTAAGGAACTGCACTGTCCAGGAGCTCTGGAAGACTATGAAGGGCAGTCTTTGTGGCTAGGGGAAGCTCTCAGCCACTGGTACATGCTGCCACCTAAGCGCAAGGACCTGGTATACTCCCAGCATCCACAGCCTTAGCACCACACACAGCACTTACAACCATAGCATTGGAGAGGTAGAGACAGGAGGATGCTGGGAGGTTGTCAGCCAGCCAACCTAACAGGCAATCCCCAGATCCCAGTGAGAGACCCTGACTCCAAAAAAGGTAGAGGCTGGAGAGATGGCACACACATTAAGAGCACATGTTTGGTCCCAGCACCCACACGGTGGCTCACAAGCATCCCCAACTCTAAATCTAGAGCATCTAAAACTAAAACTAGAACTAAAAAAAACCAACAACAACAACAAGGTAGACGCCTGCTGAGGAATGACACCTGGCCTACATACACATACACACACACACACACACACACACACACACACACACACACACACACACACAGACTTTCTTCACCCTAGCCTACCAAAAGTCTACCCTCCCCAATAGGTTTCCACAGAGCTCTTTGTACTGTCCACCCACCATCTGCTCACAAGCTACCAAGGGCAGAGGGCCTAACACAGCCCGATGCACAGTCTACATTCTCACAGAGGACAAACAGCATTGTTAGGCAGGCACTCTGCACCTCACCCTAGAACCAGGACCACCTTCCGTGCATCCAGCACCAGCTGTGATCAACAGCTGGGCAGCTTGGTGCAGCTGTCTATCTCTCTAACCACATCCTGTCTGACTCAGCAGTGTGAACATCTCATCTGAGGAGAGAGATGTATCTGGTGTCTTTGGAGGTCTCAAACCAATCTGGGACTGTGGAGGAAAAATAAGGCACTACTCAACAATGCCCAGGGCCTTTGTTTCTCTGACCTGAGGTCTGGACATTGAGTCTGGGCAACCCTTGGCAGGGTCAAGTTTAGGACTTGGGGATGAAGGCACAGGCACACTCAGGCATGGAAGGACCCCACAAAGGTTCGTGAGTCCCTGAGTACATACTGTGATCTGACACCAGGCACTCTAAAGAGGCTGAGCCCCAGGTCCCCAGATCCAGAGGTGCCCAGGAGGAATCTCGCATAGTCTCATCCCAGTTTGGCCCCAAGTCCATCAGCCACTACAGAATTAAAGAATGGAGCTTTCAAAGGCTCTGTGCACCACCATGCTGCAAGCACTGCTACAAGAGCCACAGGGCAGGAGCCAGGCAAATGCTCATCAGTGGACAAATTGATTCCATCTGAGGCTGGGGACATGGCTCGGTGGTAGAGCACTTGCCTGGCATGCACAAGTCCCTGGGTTCAAATTCCATTACAGGAAAAAAAAAATAAAGTTTTCTGTCTACACATGTAATACTACTCAGTTTTTTAAAAGAACAAAATTGGGCCATAGGCTATAATATGGATGAATATTGAGGTTACTCTGCCAGACATATGAATAGTGTCTTCCAACCTCAGGCAGAATGAGGCTGTCAGGATCTGAGGAAGAGATGTAGGGAGTTGCTTCATGGGGAGCAGAGTTTCTGTTTGGAGTGTGAGAAAGTTCTGGAAAACCTTGAAGATGGTACTGGTGGCACAACCCGAATGTGCTTAACAGCACTGAGCTGCACACTGTCACACAGTACAACAGCCAACGTATGCTGTGTGACTTCACAACAGCTAATGATAGTAACTAAAGCAGAGATCAGCACTCTGTGCAACCCGACTGTGGCCATGCCACTGCCTTGACGCTTTACCCACCATGAGGACGACATCCTCTGGAACCAAAATAAACCCCTCCTTCCCTTCTTTATGTTCATGTGGGGAGGAAGGCCAGACTAGAGAGATAGGACACAGGAGGATGACGCCAATGCAGATCTTGGGAGGATCCACGTGCCTCCTCCCCTGTCCTCCGCACTCAGGCTGCAGGTCCTCGGGCAGAGCGCTGTCTGCCTCCCAGAAGCCCACCCAGCAGCCTAGCCATCACCAGCACATGGCTTGGTCCCTGCCCCACAGGACAGTACAGTGGCTCCTGCACTAGCTACTGCTTTCCAGCCTCCCAGGCCTCCCAGTTCCAGGATCGCAAGACAGATCTGGCATGACCCAAATGTTGGCCACCAGGAGCTCGGTGCCTCAGAGGTACTTCCCAACTGCAGGCTCCTGCTGTGGCCCCTGAGCCTTGAGACACAACTCTGCACACCTAAGCGAACTCATGATTACATGCACACACTCATGCAACACACACACACACACACACACACACACACACACACACACATACACACACGATCTCTTCCAGGAATCTCACAGAAAGATCCCATGCCAAGTATGCAGTCTGAGGAGCTAGCTGTACATGGGTTACTCACCTTCCTGGTTCCGGTATGGGATCTCAGCCACAGGGGGCCTGGGCTCCAGCCTGCTCTGCAGCTGAGACACTGGGGCCTCAGAGTTCTCCAGGGTCTGGGGCGGGACTGGACAGTTGGGTGCCTCGGCTGGCTTGGGCACCTGGATCTCTACCCTCTTGGGGGTTGCATCTGTGATAGGCATGGCAGGGACCTCCGGGATCTTGGAGACAGGGGTCTCCACCCTGCGGTGCACTGACTCCTGGGGCTTGACAATGGTGATCTCCGTCCTCCGAGGAACTGGCTCTGGTGTCTTATGGCCCAGGACTTCGGCCCTCTTAAGCCCGAAACGTGAGGGCCCAGCAGCTGAGCCTGTACTCTCCACCTGCTTGGAAGAGATGTCAATGGAAAGCTCGGTGCGTCGAGACATAGGCTCAGATGCCTTGGGCCCTGCTAGCTCCACCCTCCGAAGGGATGGCTTGGGAGATCGCTGGCTCAGGGAGTCTACAAGGCGAGCAGCAGGCTCTGAGTTCTTCACGCCCAGGTCCTGAAATTTCTGGCTGGAGCTGGCCACCGTGGATCGGAGCAGAGGGGTCTGAACCCTCCGGGGTGGCGTTGAGTTTGGTGGCTCAATCTCCTCGACTTCGAAGGATCTCTTTAAGGCTGAAAGAGAGAGAAGAGAGTAGATGTGGTGTGCATGGTGGCAGAGGGGCCCTAGCATTACATGATATATTCCGTGTTTTAAAATAAGGGCAAAGGTATCAGGCCAGGAGAAGAAGAGACTCCCAGCTATTTGGGAAGCTAAGGAAAAATCCCAAGTTCACAGCCTGCCTGTGCTACAGACCAAGTTCAAAGCCAACATAGATAAATTTATGAGAACCTGTCCCCTAAAGAGTGAGCGATAGATACAGCTCAGTGGAGTACTTACCTATCATGCACAAGGCCATGGGATGGCTACTTAACAGTCAAAGAAAAAAAGAAAGGAGAGAGAGGTATGCTGCCTAGGATGCCACAGGGCTCAGAGAGCTACCTCCTTCCTTTCTGCCAACCCCTAAGAGGATCACACAAGTCCACTGTAGTATCAGGAGGCTGGACTGAGCGGAAGGTAGCTTTACCTATTCTGCTGTGGCCACTGCAGAGCACACAGGCCCCCACCCTGGCCGTCATAGGATGCTCTGAATTAGGACTCTGGAGTTTCTCCCTTCTGGCTGTTCTCCTTTCTCTCTTCCCCTGACACACACCCAGACCCCATCAGTCAATAGAGCACAACCAGACACTGCGCAGTGACACCCCAACAGTGATAACCAACAGCTGTGCTATGAAGACTATTATTCCTTAGCTGCCATGGTGGTGGCGCACGCCCTTAATCCCAGCACTCAGGTGGATTAAGTGAGTTCAAGGCCAGTCTGGTCTACAGAGTGAGTTCCAGGACAGCTGGGGCTACACAGAGAAATCATGTCTCTAAAATTCAAAAATCAAAAGGAAGGAAGGAAGGGAAGAAGGAAGGAAGGAAGAAAAGAGTGAATTATTCCTGGGGCTAGAAAGATGACCCAGAGAGTACTGGCTGTTCTTCCAGAGGACCTGGGTTTGATTCCCAGAACTCACATGGTAGCTCACAACTCAAGCTTCAAGGGATCCAATGTCTCTTCTAACTTCTGCAAGCTCCTGTGTGCATGTGTGCACATATATGCTCTCAGGCACACTCACATACACATACAGAAAATATTTGAGAAAAAAGAGGATTAGGCCCTGCCTGGCCAGCAAGATGGTTTAGCACGTAAAGGCTCTTGTGACCAAGACTGACAATCTGAGTTCCACCCCAACATCCACACGATGCTAGAAAGAAGTGACTCCAGAAGCTGCCCTTGACCCACATGCACACACAACTAACTAAATGAATACATGTAATTTAAAAATATATATATTATTTCCCTGGCAGAGAACACCCTATGCCGTGTTCAATAGCCTAGAACCACAGTACCTGTCTCTGTGATAGCAGGGCCGTAAGTAACCCCTCAACAGTCTGCTCCCTAGGCTCAGTACACACCAAATTCCTCTGTCTTGACCCTGTCCATCCAGGGTGCTGACCACCCAGTTCCCACCCTGAGGCCCAGTGTTTCCCCTCAGCAATGCTGACCCTGCCATGGAGTCTGCTCCCAAGAGAGCAGTAGGGTGGTGGCTAGGAAGCCTCCTTTCTCTCGTCTTTGCAGCCACCAGCAAAATGAGAACCAGCTGTTTAGTTAGCTAGGCACAGAGCCGGAAGGGCCCACGTGGCAGGAACACTCCACAGCTCTGTCTTCAGACAATGCGGGACCTTCCTCACCAGCCCCAGAACTCAGATTTCATGGGACCCCATGGTATCCTCTTCCTGACCACCGCCAAAAGGACCAAGAGCTAACCCAGCGGCTAGCAACAGCTCTGGGGTCATATGTAACTGCCTGCCTTCAAACACCCCCATTCCCATCCCACCCCCAGAACACCAGCCTTTCTTTAGAAGACTCCAGCCTGGGACCGGGCGAGTGCTCAAGAACTCGTCAGTAAAATACGCCCAGAATCCACAGTTTAAAATGCCAGGTATGAGGGAGGGCACACCCTTGTAACCCTAAAGCTGGGGACATGAGCTTGGTGGGTCCCAGAATTTGCACATGAGCACACACACACACAGACACACCACACACACAGACACACACAGAGACACACACACACACAGACACACACTGGTGGTGGTGGCAGAATTTCTTCCCTGGGAAACATGAACAATGTCTCCTAAGGCCTCAGCCACAAATTAAAATGTAATTCCAGAGCTGCTCCCCTGAGGAACTAGTGAGGTGAGGTGTTACCTGCCAGAGCATGGAAAGTCTTCACCCAGAATGAATGATGGCACCCCACAGCCACACAGATGGAGCCCCACCCCCACCCCTTCAGTTAACTTTCTCTAGCCTGTATATACAGGACAGAATTGCTTCCAAGGAGCTGGGAGAAGTTGGCTAGAATCTCAGGAGAGGAGCCAAGGCTCTCCCCATCTCCCTCCATCTATAGGGAATGTAACAGCCCACTCCTGATGGGCCTTGCTGCTGTGGTGAAGGCAAGATAGTATTGTGTGGTGCCATACTGCACAGGAGAGGGGCAGACTGGAGCATCCTGTGGGGACTTCTTTCTAAGTCTGGGTACCCTTTGTTTCTGGTGGACACAGAAGGGAATAAGGCCCTGAGCTGATGTGTTCAACCATCCCAGATGCCCAGGACTGGGCAGGTACCATCAGCTAACTGGCTGAGGAGGTGGAGAGGGGTGGATGGGCTCCAGGGTACCTGTGGCTGGGAACCAGCATCGCATTGTGGATGTTCTGCCTAAGGCAATCCATGCTTCTAACCTTCTAACAGAATCTGGAACATTGGTTTTTTTATGATTCCCTTTGATATTAGTTAACTAATCCCCCCCCAGATAATCCCATATAAATTGACCTCAGACTCAATCTGTACTTGGGCTGACCTTGAACTCCTGATTCCCATCTCTACCTCCCAAATTACACGGGTACACCACCATGCCTGGAAATAAATTTGCGAACCCAGGTATTATAATATAATAATATAAATAATAGCTTAGAAGTCTTTCTTCTTTCTTTTTAGTATCTTCATGTATGACAGATAAATGTGCTCTGCCACTGAGTTATGTCCTCAATCATAAAGTGCAACCACCACCTCACCCCCCATTATCCCTCCCCCCACCCCCTATTTCCTTGGCAATGGTGCTGAAGCCTTGCTCTTCACATGTGTAATCTGCCAGCACTCTACATTTCCTTGCTGATTTTGAATGCTGGCACAAAGCAAAATGTAACAGAGCCGAACAAAACTGCATTCATGGGCATTAGTCATCCATGACCTCAAGGCCCTAGGTCCCTCGGCCATCTACACAATGTGCACACAGATAGGAGACTGTCCTGGCTCAGGACCATCCCCAGATAAGCACCTGTCCTCCCCCTCAGAAGAAGAATCAGGTCCCCAAGCCAGATCTTTCCAGCCTTCCTGAATCCCACACTGCCCACAACACTTTCCCCTACTCCATGAGCTTCGGCAAGTACATTCAGAATACACTCACCCAGGCCTACTCACAACAATGCCATAACCTCACCAACATCTAACAGTGTGGCCACAGGCTTCTCACTGTGGGCATGGAGCCCAGAGGACGGACCTTGGGGACAGAGAGGCATCGTTAGATAGAGGCATCATCTCTATCTGACCCAATAAGCCCCAATTCCTTCAAAGGTTGTCTAGTGGCTTAGAAAGCATTCCTCCCGGGGCTGGAGAGATGGCTCAGCGGTTAAGAGCACTGTCTGCTCTTCCAGAGGACCTGGGTTCGATTCCCAGCACCCACATGGCAGCTAACAACTGTTTGTAGTTCCAGTTCCAGGCAAACACCAAGGCAAATAAATAAAGTTTTTAAAAAAAAAAAAAAGAAAGCATTCCTCCCCAGAAAAGGCCTGTACAAGTCCTATCTCCACAGAGCCTGTGGGGCTGACCTTGTGGGAAAGTGGTCTTACAAGTGTAATTAAGATCAGAATATTTTTGCTACGTGGCCTGTGGCTTATCTGTGTTACTTTTACATGTTGATTCTTGGGCGGCTGGATGGTGTCTCTCTTGACTCCGCCCTCTTTCCCCTATCTATGCTCCAATTTCCCCACCTACTTCTAAGATGCCTGCCATAGGCCAAGACACTTCCTTTATTGACAGCATACAGAAAGACATTCCACATCACTTTTTCTTTTTTGTCTAATCAAAAAGGAAGGTTTTAATTTTAGCATAGTAAAAGTATATAAAATAAAACAGTCTATAACTCTAAGATCTAATATCCTCACACAGACATGTATGTAGGCAAAATACTAATGCACATAAAATAAAAACAAATTAGACAGACAGACAGACAGATAGATAGATAGATGGATGGATGGATAAATAGAACATTTTAGACTTGGGACAGTCACCAAGCAGAGTCCTTGAAAAGGAAATGTGTAAAATTAAGTGAGAGCTAGAGAAGCAGAAGACACACAGTCAGAGATCCAAGTGATGCAGCCCCCAGCCAAGGAAGGCCAAGGGCCCCAGCTGCTAGGCCAGGCAGGAGGTGACCTTCCCTGGAGTGCATGGATACAGCTTTCCTGACACCTTGAATTTAAACTCCAGAACTAAGAGAGAATGGATGTGCTGTTAGGCCACTGGGACACCGCCACAGGGACACACGGTCACCCAGACATGACCACCAGAGCCACAGGAGAGATGAAACTTGGAGGGGTGTGAGGTCATCAGGCCCTTCCTGTCTGTTACCTGGAGGACCCTCTTGAATCCCCATGACATAGATGACAGAGTATGCCACACTGCAGCTCAATCACAGAGCATTTGTCTGTGGCCATGGACTCCTCTGCAGATCTGTGACCCTGACTTGACTACATATTAGATTCCAAGGACTGGCTTGGTAGAAGGGTGATCTTGCATACCAACAAGCTAGTGCATCTGAAGGACTAGTAGGGGGCACCCCAAACTGTGGGCTGTTGCATACAGACACATACAGGGCCATATGGGAGAGGTCTAATACTGTGCTCAAAACTAAAACAATGTGCCAGACCTAACAGCAGGAAGGGGCCACCTTCTTCATTACCCAATAATCCTGTGGAGGACTGATTCGTCCCTCGTTCGAAGCCAGGCTCAAATCTCACCTACTTCTCTGGGCCTCCTCAGCCTCCACCCTCTGAACTTGAACCAAAGCCTGTTGAGGAATCTTAACGCTTCTGGCCCCACTTCTGGGATTGAATCCCAAGGAAATAATCCGAAGATTTATGTCCAAGGACATCTCCATCAGCAGGAACATGGCAAACACTGGAAACAATTCAGATTTACATGCCAAAATCCCACAGAGTCATCAAAATCACATCATAGGAGATGAGAAATGCTGAGAATATTAAAAATAAAAATAGCAGGATACAAGACATATATACAGATTCTCACTCCTCGTCATAGGCACATGTGCATTGTGCACGCACACAGTGTTAGCTAGCAGCCGCTCAGGAATGACTGGCTCTGCATGGAATGGCCATGGGTGTTCTTCATCAGCTTGTCCTGCACAGGCCTAACACACCAGCGGTAAATGTGGGCCACTAAGCCTTCCGGACCCAAGCCTGAGGAAATGGTAGAATGAGAGTTGTTGCTTCAAGTTCGGGATGGGAAGGAAGGTGAGGTTTCCCAGCCAGACCCAGCTGGGGAAGTGGTAGAGTACTTGCTTTGTAAGCATTGAGGGTTGAAGTTCAGATCCCCAGTCACCATGTGAAAGCCAGGTGTGGCAGTCTGCATCTATAGCCCTTGGACTCGTGCAGAGACAAGAGGTTGGAGCTGTTGGCCAGCCAGTCTAGCTGAAATGGCAAACTCCAGGTTCAGTGAGAGACAACTAAAGCCTCCACATTTGTTCACATGGGTGACGGCACCCGCCCCCACCCCCAGACACAGATTTTCAAGGCCCCAAACAAAAGACATTTTTAAAGACACAACTTGCTAGGAAAAACTCTGGTGGTTACGGACAACTTTGTACATGGCCCCAAGCTGACATGCAGGAAAACAGGTACTTCCTAGCTCTTTCCAAATTTAGGGGCTGAGCCCTCAAGCACCTTGCCTCAGCTGCTATATACAAAACGGGGCCAGCAGTCTCCTTCCAGCTGTAAACCCCCCTCCCCAGAACCCGTGGGGGGCCTAAGCCAGAGCAGCCTGGGTCTGGGCCTGCTTAAGGAGGAATGTGGCACGCACAAGGGACCATTGTTAAGGCTCCTGCTCTGACCGCAGGCTGCAGGAACCTCTCAACCTTTCCCGGCTCCTGAAATCGGATCGAACACTTCCTGGTGCATGGATTGCATTGGGCCTGCTCTGGGAGGGTAGGCCAGGGAAAACTGTAAAGCCCTACCCTAGCACGAGACCACTGTCTCGCAAGAAAATGGAGAGCCTGAGGCCTAAACAGTCATGTGTAGCCCCTGTGGGAAGGGACAACACAGGAGGACCACAGTTCAGACGCTAAAATTCTCAGTCAGGCCAAACAAAGCCCTTTCTCCCGAGAAGCTGCAATATACAGAAGCCACTTGGAAGGCAGAACCTACCACTGGGGCACAGAACAGATGGCACCATAAAGTAAAGAGGTCCAAGCACAGGTAAGAACGCACCTGTATCCAGAGGTGGGCTGTGAACCAGAAGACTCCCCTGGCTGTGGATGTCCTGTCTTCCTTCTCAGGTTCCTTGAGAACTGGGCCTCAGGCCCAGATCCTTACACTAAGAAAGAGTGGGGTGGGGCAGCAGGCAAGGCCTTGGCCTTGGCTTAGTTGGGCCTGGCAGGGAGGCCCTATCCTCCCACTCATCCTCCATGAGAAGCAGCAACTCCCACCCCGCACCGGGACTGAAGACACAGAACAAGGGCCCAGGCCTCCCTCACTGACCTTGTGGCATGAGGCCTGTCTGTGAGCCTCATTCAAGGCTGAAAACCGAAGGCTTAGAACGGTGTTGGGGACACAATGAACGTCTGTATGCTGGAATCCCTGCACCTCACCTAGCTGTGAGGGAGACCTGAGTGACAGGGTTCCTGTCTCAGGAGCTACTTTTGGAGGCCTGGGCTGCTGGGCAGATGGAGCAGACGGGGTGGGGGACGGGCTCAGGACAAGGAGGAGGACACAGATGGGAGACAAGGACAGGGATGTGCCTTCAGGAAGCAGAACAGCCCCAAAGGAAGAACTTAAAAATAGCCCCGGTGAGTAGAGCCTGTACCGGAAGTCTGTAAACAACCATTGCTTCGAGTCCTGAATCCTTACCAACAACCACATGGTTATTTAACAAGGCTAGGCCAAGTCCAGATAAAAACAGAGGAAGCTCTTCCCCCTGAGAGAGCTCCAGCCAGATACTTCAAACCCACCAAAGGTCCAGGAAGGAGAGGGAGAAAGCAGTGACAAACACCTCAGGGGAGACTCCCCTCCCCATCCCCAAGCACCTTCCTCAAGGCCAGACCCTGCTCTCTGTATGCAGCAGACAGACCCTGAAAGAAAAAAAAACAGAACAAAACAAAAACCCTCTGCCCAGAGCTCCAACATGGCAGCCAAGGGCTCTGGCTACCCTGGGCTTACATGCACATGTGGCCCACAGATGGAGGCCGAGGCCCATGACACTGAGGTCATTGCCCAGAGAATCCTGTTCTGTGATTACCTCTGCCTGCCTATGGAAGCCCAGCACAACTCACAAAGATCTAACTGAACCTCTGGCTGGGGGAAGGCCAGACACGTCCGTCACCCACCCCTGTAAAGATATGCAACTATACCCTGGGAAGTGACCTGGCCAGGGGTTTCAGGCCCCATGGACAAAGCCCAGAAGGCCATTTCACTGGAGCGAAGGGCCAACTCTGCTGCCTCTCCCTCCCTTTCTTCTTCCTCCTCCACCTCTTCTCTCGGGGTTCTTCAGACAGAGGCTCCCAACCTGATTTCAAAATCTCAGCGTTTCTTCTTGCCTCGGCATCAGTGTATATACCACTGAGCCCAGCTCCATATATACTTTCCAGTGACTTCAGAAATAGACTTCTCTCTCTGCCAACGTCACTTTGGGCACTTAAGGTCCCCTGACTATCACATGCCAAAGGCAGACTGGGCACACTCAAATGGTCATGTGAACAAGTGGGTCAAAAACATCACCTCCCTGCAAATGGTCTCCCGAGGTCAAAAGAAACAACACACAGAAGAGGAGGTGGGTATAACAGGGGGTGGGGTCCCCTCCTCAACCTAGCCCACAGGGCACAGTGACCCATATTGCTCCTCCCAGAAGCAAAGTGTGGAAAGCCTGAGCCCTTCAAATCAGGACACAGGATACAGGTAGCCCATGGGCAGCTGTGGTGGTGAAGACCTAGTTCTCAGGATCCCAGCCCTCTGGCTTTTCTTTGGTGGGCTAGCCAAGTGTTCTACTACTGGGTTCTTCCTAGGCATCCTGCCCCAACTCCACTATGTTCATTTCCCCCTGGGAAAACCTGTCAAGATCAAGCAAAGGTGTTGGATGAAGTGGTACCTTGATCTAGCCAGCAACAGGCTCATCCACCTGGAATCCTGTCACAGTGGGCTCCCCCAAATCCACCTACCTGCTTTAAGTGGGCCAGGGGCACTGAGATAGATAGTGACCACACAAATAACTTATCTATGTACTATCTCTCACAACCTATAACTGTGACCCTGTTTGGGAAGAATGTCTTCAATTATGATTAAAGTAAGGGTCTAAAGGATTGCCCTGGATTAGAGTGGGCTTTGAATCAGTAAGAGTGTTCTTACAGAAGATGGAAAAGATAAAGTTGATAAAACACACATACAGACAGACAGCCATGTGAGGGTGAAACAGAGACCAGGATGCCAGGGATGCATCTGTAAGCCGAAGACTGCTAGCAGCTGCCAAAACAGGAAGAGGCCCGGGACAGATCCTCGGGGCCTGGAGAGGGTACTAACAGCACAGACACCTTGAGTTGGGACGGCTGGCCTGCACAGCCCTGAGAGGACACAGTAGGAAGCCCTACCAAATCTGTGACACTTGGATATAGCAGCCCCAGTAATGAAGGTCCCCCTAAGAACTCAGAAAAGGAAGAGGAAGCCTGGGTGCCACTCCATGGTGGAGCCTGTGTGAGACCCTACACAGCAAACCTGAAAGAGGAGGAAGAGAAGCTGGGGGGGGGGGCTGGGGAGGGAGAAGGGGTGTTGAGCCTGGCACAGCAATCATCTGACTGACTTCTTGGCTTTCTGTCTATTCTGAAGCCACCTCTCAGTTCTGGCTTGTAAGTCCAGAGAAGGGACACTGTGCCCTGGATGGGCCTGCTCCTTTCAGCCCACCATGCTCCCTGCCCAGCTTCACATTAAGTATCACTGTGCAGTGACCCTTTGGCTGCCAGGTTCATCAGTGGAGGTGGAGGTGAGACCCCCTCCTTGTCAAACCATCCACATGTGTAGTCCAGAAGCCTCAAGGTTCCAGGAGGGGCAGTGAATTACTGGGTCACCCTACCTACAGTAGGTATCACCACAGACATAGAGAAAAGAGAAGGACTTCAGGTGGCCAAATATAGGGTCAGGAAGCCTCACAATGCCACAAAACTATCAGGCAGGCATACAAGAAGCCTCCGTCCAGAGCTCAAGGGGACCTGAGCAGACATCCTTCCCTGTGGGCTTCCAACTTCCTTCCAAAGTCTGCCCAGCTCCTCAAGAGGGCTGCTTTAGTGAGGAAAGCCTCTTTTTTTTTTTTTAAGTTTCATTTTTTTTTAAACTTTTATTTATTTATTTGCCTTGGTGTTTGCCTGGAACTGGAACTATAGACAGTTGTTAGCTGCCATGTGGGTTCTGGGAATTGAACCCGGGTCCTCTGGAAGAGCAGACATGCTCTTAACCACTGAGCCATCTCTCCAGCCCCGAGGAAGGCCTCTTTATGCAGGCTTTAGACTCCTGTCTCAGCTCATTGACTTCCAATGAGCCCCAGGGTCATTCCAGGCTTACCATAAACATGGCTATAGGATGCTGACTCCCTTTCCTCTTTGTTAAATTACAGCTATGGAACTCGAACACACCTGGAACCATCAGCTGCTGAAAAAAACCCAGCCAGAACTAAGAAGATGTGGGGTAGCTATGAGGAAGGAGCCACACAGAAGAGGAGACCACTCTCCAAAAAGCCGTGCAGAGGCAAACACATGAGTGTTTTAATGTTGGTGGTTGTTTATCGGACAGGGACTTATGTTGCCAAACTCACTATGCAAAAGCTGGCTTTGAACCTATGGCTCCTGCTTCTGCCTCCCAAATGCTGAGATCATGGGCATGTGCCAGCAACTCTTCTAGAAGTGGATACACAATGAACACATAAATGGGCCGGTCCCTGGAGGACGGTCTGGATGTTCTCTGCTTTGAGGAGAGATGGAGATCATGTGACCTCTGAGTTCCCTCAGGTCAAAGGTTACCAACTAAATGGCAGTTGATGAGGACAGAAAGGAGGCCAGACTTAAGCAAAAGCATAGCCCGCAGCTCCCTAATGGGGTGGGACGTTAGAAGCCCCAGGGAAGAAGCAAGCTTTCCTAAACTTCAGTGCAGCCACATCCCTCACATACTCAGACTCCAACTCTAGGCCAGAGCAGAGTCTACCCCACTCACCTCAGCTTACCTCCTTCTATTTGCCCCCCACCCCCATCTAATGCCTCAGAATGCCCCAACTCCCCCAAACACTGTTCTCCCATATTCTGAGGCTCTTTATAAGGTCTCATTTCCCATGATCCTCCAGATGGGGGTCACTCCAAGAACCTTCCATGAAATAATGGCCAGCCAGCCTGCCTGCCATAAGCTTGTCTGGGTCCTGCCTGGGCGCTCACCTGGGCACCAAGAGGACCCAGAGATCCTGAGGGAGACAGTGGTCTGTTTCCTCTGCAGCATGGAAAAGAACTACCAGGCAGGGATCAGCTCTCAGGGTCCAGTTTCCTTCTCCACCCTCTCTGCCCGGATCCATGGGGAGTGACCAGTCCTGACCTGCCTATAGAGAAATACCCTCCCTCCTCACCCCATCCACCATGGGAAAGTCTCAAAAGCACTTTAAAAAATGGAAAGAAAAAGGCAGATGCAACATTTAACACCAGAGGCCACTTGGCCCAGGTGGGACCCTCCATTAATCACACTAACCATCACGGACAGAGTGCCAGATGGAACTCTCTGCTCTGTGGCCTGAGGCCTAGGCAGATATGAGCTATGGCCTAATTACAGGGCACAGTGACCCCAGGGGGCAGAGTTCAGGCTCAGGTCAAAGCAGCACCCAGGAGCCAGGGGAGGGGTCAGAGGCCAGCTCTTGACAATCACACCCAATGTTCACCCAGCTGCCTGGAAGTGGGGACAGAGCCACGGGGGGACCACACAACCCTGCCGGGTCCAAATCAGCTTTGTTTGTTGGGTTTCATGGAACCAGGGGATGGGATTCTCTATTTGGCCTCAAAGACACAGCAAAGGAGGATTGTGAGAAACTGATGAGGAAAGCTTTGCTGAGAAGATTCTAGAAGAAGCTGCCATGAAGCAGCAGGGGTGGAAACTGGGGGAATGGGGGACCCTCCTTCTGAAACTCCCTGGGGTTCCCCTCCGTCAGCAAAGCACTTGAGACTCCATGAACAGAAATGACCTGGAGCCCTGTTAGAGCTGCCACAGTCTAGGTGGGGCTGGGGCTTGGGAAGGAGGAGCACAGGACAGTCCTGGAGAGGGAGGGTAGGTCTGGGGAGGAAAAGGGTAGGTGGGTTGGTCTGGAGAGCATCCTTCCACACAACAGGTGCAGGAGGCAGCCAGTCTGTCACAAAAATGTCCAGCTCCACAACTCATCTACTACCACATCTATCTACCTGAGGACTTGGGCCATGTGAGACTGCTATAGGGAACAGGGATAAAGACAGAGCCGTGATCCCTTTTGCTTCTCCCAAACAGCCAAGAGGCAAGAATGCTTAATTGTAGTCATCAGACAGACAGACAGACAGTCACTTGAGGCATACAATAGGGACATTAGGCCTTGGTTCTTGATGCTCCACGGCTGGGCCTGGGCCTTGAACTCCACTCCCATGATCAGCATGTTGCAAGCTCAATATATCCCCAAAGGAAAGGTCAGAGTCCTAACACTGGGTACCCATGAAGTGGGAGGAGGGAGAGGGAGGCAGACAGACAGACAGACAGACAGACCAACTTCCACAGGTTGCCTTCTGGACTCCACGTGCAAGCCATGTATGTACACAAAGAAAAAAGAGGGAGGGAGGGAGGGAGGGAGGGAGGGAAGGAAGGAAAGTAAGTTTAAAAACCCAAGGTGTCAGAAACACAAAAAGAGTCCCATGGAGCTGGAGCAAAGGCAGAAGGACATGCCTGCACACCAAGGTGACCCAGAAAGGGCAGGCGCCTAGCACAGGCTTACCCCTCAGAGTAACAGAAAGACCCTGCCCCACAGATCCCTAGGGCTGCACTTCTGGCCTGCAGTGCTGTTTCCGGCCCAGCAGACCCAAGCCCTACATTCCCAGCTGCTGAGCTTCCCCTAGGCCTCCTGGGACCCATCCCGCTGGCTGTCCCCGATCATACTGTGTCCCACACATTTGTTTTATTCATCTGTTCGCCCTCCACACCCACTCAGTCCCGGCTCCGACACGCTCAGGGCTGTCTTCCCTTGTCACTAACACCAACATGGAAGGTTTTAGGAAAATGTCCCTCCTCTCCCTCACAGGCAGACACTGTGTTCCTGATACCAGTGGGAAAAGACTTCCTTATCTCCCCAACAGGCAGCAGGGTCCTTCTTCATCTGCCTGTTTCTCTCAGGGACAGAACCATCTCTCCCGGGCCACACTCACAGAGGCAGATGACCCCAGGACTCTGTGTATACCAGTAACAGAAACAGGGGAATAGCTGTTTACAGTAAATAGAAATTAAAGGGGCCAGAGCCAATCTGGTGATCCAGGGCCTCCAATCCACAGCCCAGAGCCCAGCAATTCAACCCCTGACCTCTGACTTGTCTTCAGGCACCTGGCAGCTGGGGACCAGGGGATGTGAGGCAGGAAGAAGCCGCCTCCTCCTCCTCCTCCTCCTCCTCCTCCTCCTCCTCCTTCCAAGACACTGCCTGGGAGTCTCTGCTTCAGCAGGAGCCAGGTCCACCAGCCTGAAGCCTCACTGAGGAAGGTGTTGGAAGAGTGTCAGGACAGGAAGGAAAAGCCTGTGGTGATCACAGGGCTGCTGGGGGCATTCTTTTCTCAGCTAAAAAAAAATGGAATTTTAGCCAAGTCATATTTTGTCATCAGGGAGTTCTGTGGACTGCCCAGAGCTGCAGGGCTATTTGCTGTGCGGAGCTCGGGGGCTGTCTGTTGTATGCAAAATAAAGAAAAGGCAAAGATCATCTACATCCCACTATGGTCCAGGTACATGGGTCCTCTAGCCTAGTTCCTGAAAAGAAAGTTCCATTTCATCCCAGACACGATAGAACACAAAGATGGACAACCAGCCCCGGTGACTTCTTGCTCCTGAACCAACCTGATCCAGCAACGGCAGACACTGGACACAAGCCTGGCAGAAATGGACATGGAGGGCATACAAATGAAAGACTTCAACTCTGACCACATTCCGTGTGGTCCAAACTGTCCTGGCAGAGATGGCTCCCAGCAGCCCTTACTGCTGGATAAAGGGGACAGACACACCCCACCCGACACCTAACTCTGAACAGCAAGGATCAAACTCTGGCACCCTGGCTGAACTCCCTTCTCTGACCTCTGTTCCCTCATCCTTGAAACAGGACGAGAGGTTTGTTTGAGTAAAGTTATTTTTCTTTTTGAAAATTAACTTTAAAAAATGATAGCTACAGCTTTATTTCCCAACTATAACACAATCTAAGCATGAGGCAGAAAATGGGCAAAAGAGAGAGAGATCTATAACTCCACAGATAACCTGTCAGTACTATCCTGGCAAGCATCCTTCCATGACGCTGTGATGGCAAAGCTCAGTCACACAGGGACACTGCCTTGTGCTTCTCCGGGTAGCAGAGTGGTCAAGGTTGCCCACATTCCTGGATCCCATTTCTTGAATTCTCTACAGTTCTCATCTTCTGATTCTAAATGAGTCATTCAGCAGCCTCAACTGTTCATCATAATAACCTCCAGAACATAAAACCTAGACCATCACTCCCCAGACAGAGGACCGTAGGACCTGGACACCCAGGGTGTTTCTGAGGGTCAGTAATTGAAAACCTCTGCCTTCCAGGGGTTCATAAGCCTCACCTACTTCCTGGAATCCTACAAAATGCAAACACAGTGGACCACACCACCCTGGAAATGGCCGTGCCTGTGGGCACCCCAAAGCTGCCAGCTCAGCAGCAGGCCCTCCCCCCCCCCTTCCTGGCAGTCACTCAGAGACAAACAATGTCCAGCTTGGGCCACCACTGCTCCCGACAGCTCCTCGGGCAGTCACAGACTGAAGGACACTCAGAACTAAGCTACCTATGGGGCACTGCTGGGGACAAAGGAAGCACGTGAGTCATAAGGTCTGCAAAACTGCCCAAGGCCCCACACTGTGGCCCACAGCCAGGGCCCGAATGGAGAACTGGCTTTATGTCCCCAGTGCAGGAAACACATCACAACACAGCATGCACACACCCATCCTCCAAGTCCTGTCACCTTCCTCCAGCTGAGGAAGGAGCTTAGTCATCACTGTCCTCTCTGCACTGTGGCCTGGAATCTCCCAAGTCAGGGTGACTGAGTCCTCGTCACACCTCCATCAATGCTCAGACACATGTGCACACATGCGCGCGCGCGCGCGCACACACACACACATACACACACATGCACAAGCATGCACACACGCGCACGCACACACACACGTACGCACACACCCATGCACACACACACACACACACACACACACGCATGCACACACACACGCACAATTCTTTTTATATTAAAGGGAAGGTGGTGGAATCACAACCAGCCCCTGGTTCATCTCCAGATCTTCATTTCTCTGCCCTGTAATAAGGAACACTAGGCAGGGGACCGTAGAGAATGTGGTCTCTCTATGCCTAATGTAGAGAAGAAATCATAAACACTTCCACAGAGAGGTGGGTGCCTTGTGCAGCACAGAGTTGATTCACACACTCTGTCCTCACTCAGGGCCACTGAGGTCTCCTTAAAAAAAAAAAAAAAAAGGGGCTGGAGAGATGGCTCAGCGGTTAAGAGCACCCTCTGCTCTTCCAGAGGACCCGGGTTCGATTCCCAGCACCCACATGGCAGCTAACAACTGTCTGTAGTTCCAGTTCCAGGCAAACACCAAGGCAAATAAATAAATAAATAAATAAAGTTTTAAAAAAAAAAAAAAAAAAAAAAAAAAAAAAAAAAAAAAAAAAAAAAAAAAAAAAAAAAAAAAAAAAAAAAAAAAAAAGCTCCAACTGCTCCCCCGCTCCACACACAGCCTGACAGGGAGATCAGAGCTCTTATTTCACAGAGGCAAGACTGGACTGAAGCAGAGGCTGCCCCATCAGCTCTTTGGCCCGGATCCCAGCTACCCCTGCTCACTCCTGCCAAATGGACTGAGTTTCCTATCCTACGTAAGAACCAGGTAGAGAGAAAGGCAAGGATTCACACTGTGACTGTGATACCTGGCAGGGACTAGGGACAAGTCTCAGCCTGAGAAGAGACATCCAGAGGTTAAAGGCTAGGACAAGCTGGGTCTGTCTGCCAGGCACTGCCTGCCCACAGCACAGCAGCAGCAGCAGCAGGGTTCACCTGCTACATGAGACAGAAATGGTATGACAATAAGAGAAAGCTGTAGGGGAGGCCATGCCTGTGAGTCACCAGGAAACAGCTGGGAAGAACAGAGAACACACAAGCAGGCAAAGAGAGAGACAATCCCCTTTCCCTATAACCATCCACCGACCGACCAACAGCTGGCATCACCACGGCTGTTGACAGCGGCCTGCCTTATTCAAATATCAGCAGAGAGGTGAATCAATCCAGAGCTGCCACAGCCTGACCTGATGTTCAAGACTGTTCCTCTGATCAGAGAAGTGTCCCTACCCCACCCCTCAAACCCAGCTGCCCCAAAGCCCAGCTTCTCTGAGCCAGGACCTGGCCTCCACCCTCCAGGCCAAGCCTGCCTGTGGTATGAGAATGAAGTAGACAGAGATATCTACTCCACCCCCAAGGGCCCCTGGTGGCCAAGAGTTTCTTTTGTAGAGGAGGAGGAG
>PVIH01009415.1:0-82608 GCA_004025045.1 Sigmodon hispidus | reverse complement strand
TGCTTGTATCTGTAGTTCCAGCTTTTTTCTTCAGGTTTTCTATTTCCATCTTTGCCTCATTTTGCGCCTTTTTTATTGCTTCTATTTCAGCTTTTATTTCAGCTTTTAGTTCCTGGCATGTTTCTTTCATAGATTTGTTCATCTCTTCCAATTTTTTGTTTGTATTTTCTTCTATTTCTTTAAGGCTTTTTTTCATATCTTCTTTGAGAGTTTCGATGATCATCAAAAAGGAATTTTTGGTGTTGCTTCCTTCTGTTTCCTCTTCATTGCTCAGTTTGGGTCTTGTATTTGTAATATCACCACTCTCTTCTGCCGTTACCATGTTGTTCTTTGTATTATTATGTAATTTTTTGCACTGACGTTTGCCCATGGCTTCAGTGGTTCACGATTGGATGGCTCCTGGTCATTTGTGGCACTCGGGCTTGTGTGCCTCCCGAAACCTCTCTGTGCAGTGTCAGAATCTACCCTTCAGGGACCCCTGTAGTTATTGGTTTGCTCAGTTCCATGTGCGGGTGGGTAGCTGTGCAAATTCCTTCAGCAGGAGCTGTGGCTATGGTGACAGGCAGAGTTTATCTGCCCGTGCTCCAGAGTGTGCTGGGATTCTGCAGACAGCACTTGGTCCTGGAAGTGGAACCGAAACTGATGGGAGCTCAACTCTCCCTCCCTGCCTGGGATATAGGCGCTTGGGCCTGGTGACCCCTCCTCACCTCTGGGCGGGGTCTGAGTCTGTCCTTCAGGGATCCCTGTAGTTGTTAGTTTGCTCAGTTCGAGGTGGTGGTGGGTAGCCATGCAAATTCCCTCAGCTGGAGCTGTGCGTATGGTGACAGGCAGAGTTTATCTGCCCATGCTCCAGAGTGTGCTGGGACTCTGCAGACAGCACTTGGTCCCACTAGATTATTATTTTAAGGTATGTTATTTTTGTTTAGGCTATGGAACATTTGTTTAATGATGTAAAGATGTGTTGCTTTTGTTTATGCTGCATTTGCTTAAGTCATTGAAGCTGTGTTACTTGTTTGTCTAAAAATACCTGATGAATAGCCAGTAGCCAGGCAGGAAAGAGAAATAGTTGGAGCTGTCAGGCAGAGAGTATAAATAGAGGGAAAATGTGGGAGTAAAGGAGAAGTAGCCAGAAAACGAAGAGGACCCAGGGGCCAGTTACCTGACCACAGAGTAAGAGTGAAAGTAAGATTACAGAAGTAAGAAAGGGAAAAGCCCAAAGGCAAAAAGTAGAAAAAGATAGTTAAGGAAAGAGGGAAAGAAACAAGCCAAGCTAAGGTCAGACATTTATAATGAAGACTAAGCCTCCCTGTGTATGTAATTCATTTGAGAGCTCTGTCGCAGACCTGCCAAGAGTAACAACAAACAACTACAAAGCAATGAGAAACATAATTTTCCCATTCTTAGTTGTCAAGTTAACCATCACTGTGACAAATTATACCTCCAAATCTTGAGTCATATTTTCAATTGAAGACTGAGTTGTTATAAGCTTGTTAGAAAAATTTAAAGTTGTTGAACAATTTGTGACATTCTTATAGCTTTTAGTAAACTAAGAAATTTTAGACAAACCTACTCTGTTTACAAGATAATGGGATCACATAACCTTGTTAAAGAGATTATTCCAGTCAATAAGAAACAATCTAAGATAGTTGGGATTTAAAAAAAAAATCTGGAAACTGGTCACTGAATTTTCTGTCTCTAGCCAGTTTTTGAGATTAAAGATGGGCAGCAGCATTATAGTACCCAATTACTGCTCTAACAAGTTATCAGACATTTAATGACTTATAAGCAGGACAAATTTGTTCTCTTTCAGTTCTGTAAGCTAGAAGCATAGAATCAAGGTGTTGATCGGGCTGCATTTTATTTAGAGACATCGAAAGAACATGTTTCCATCTTTTCTAAGTTTCCTATGCTTATTGGTTCATGGACCCATTTACATATCGCTGTAAAGTTTTACTACATCTCCTACATCCTTTGACTTTCTTGCCTTCCTCTGTTCAGAATCTATATGATTTTAGCCAATCCCTAAACCTCAGGAAATTTCCCCATCTTAGATTCTTAATCTGCTTTGCAAAGTCCTCTTTTCCAGGTAAGGTACCAACTCAAAGTTTCCACAGATGAGGATCTGGGTATCACTGGCATCATTTAACTTGCTACAATACACTGGAGTCTAGAAAAAGTATGGACCCAAATGCCCTCCCAAATATTTCCAATAGTCTAATATGTTACTTGTTGTGATCAATAGGCATCAGTTACCTGTGATATTACTGACTTGATGACACTCTTTACATAGATGGAGGTGCCAGTGAACTTCTGATGCTGTTGCTTCAGACCTTCCCGTTCCCATGCACATCATGCTAGGTACATCATACACCACCGTGCCCTGCTCCACTTATATGAATATTTAATCCACAGATGAAACAAGTACAAAGCCAACCATGATTTGGCATTTGCACAAATTGTTAAATTCACTTTATGCTTAGTCTGTTACCTGCATGCCCAGAAGGTTTATATACTTTCCCAAAGTATGTCCTCCTATCTCTTAGTGCTATCCCTCTCCAATACCTACGTTTACCTGTCTTGGCTACAAGGAGCTACATGTGGCTCTTGTTTAGGAACAAATGCTCCTCTAGAAATACATAGCCTGTTCAAGCCAGCAATTTTTTTCTTTAAAATGCTGCTCAGAGAGATTCACTGGAGGACTAAGCTCCCAGTTCTAAAACCACAAAGAAATATGCTATCCCTGGGGGTATAAAATGCTTTGTCTTTCAAAGCAATAAATAATCAGCAAGAATCTTCTTAAAAGAGGCAGTTGGAGTTTCAGATTCTGATGCATTTGATTTTTAAAACTCACTACTTGCACTATTGATTTTTCTTTTCTTTTCAGGGGGTGGACTCAGGATCTGTATCACCAGCATAGTATAGGCATAAAAAGCCACACCAGGCACTAACACGGTCTGATAATCAGCTTCATCTAAGTTATATGAGGTGGCAAAAGTGAACCATATACATGGTGAGTGATGGTAGATAGGGGTTTGGGATCCTAAGTTTTCATAACATTCTCTCTGGCTGAGATGCCATTTTAATTTGGAGTTCTGGGACTCTTTAAATAACTGAATCTGGAAGACCATGTCTTCTGAAAGTCATAGCGTTGTAATTTCTCAGAAGCATTACTCTTTTTTCTTAGAGCAGACTCTAAGAGTTATTGGCAGGATTAGTGACTTTATGTGTCTTCTGCCTGATTCGACTAAACTGTGTTTCTCAGAATTCCTCTCCAAAATTTCTAAAAAAAGAAAAGTAGGGCAAAGGAAATGTTTATATGTGTGCTTTGTAAGACTCAACTGAAGTAGCAACTAGATGCAGCTTGTATAGACTGTGTTGGTTTGTTGACTCACCTGGTACATGGTACATCACTGTGCCTGCAACCTCTCCTCCTTCCTTTGTATCTTCTAGCAACATCAATGATTTCTGGGCTATGATTAGAAGGACCACATTCACTTGGAGGACATTTATATCAGTGGGGCCAGCAGCAGAGGGAGCTGACATAGGCTTTAGCTTATCCTCTGTTTCCTACGTATTGCTTTCCCATCTTTGTGTATTTTCCCTTATTACACTTCCAATTAGGTAGACTTCAGGCCGCAAGTTAAGATGTAGTAGCAAACTTATAGATGAAGCCCCTCACAGCTGTGTATGATCAGGTTCCTCCAGATTGGTGGGGGTAGATAGGTAGGCAGACAGATCAATCGGAGGCAGGTGGTGCATTAAGTGATTTTGTTTATTTACTTTTGTGGTTTTTTATTGCTTTGTCAAAATACTTGGGATAGCATGAAAGGATAAAGGCTATATTTTAACAAGCATTTTCATAGGCTTCAGTCCATGGTTGGTTAATTTTGTGCTTGGTAAGACATCATGGCAGTGGGAGTGTGTGGCAGAGAAAAGCAGTCCATTGAAAGCAGAGAAAAAGCAAATGCAGAGAAAAGGGGGGCTGGAGACATGTTACAACCTTCAAAGCATATTCTTAGGGACTGACTCCAGCTAGACTCCACCTCCAAAAGTCTCCCAGCTAATATCTAAGAGTTTATAACGAGACCCTGTTGAGGAATATTTGGAATTACAATCACAATATTTCTAGTCTAACCTTCAAAGATTGATGGCTATACCAAATTGAAAAACATAAATCTAGTCTGTCTCTGAGAGTTCATATAATGTTAACAGTTCCAGCATTGTTCAAATGCCCAATTTCTCTAAGACTCAAGTGTGAACCTGTATAAAATCCAAAGAAATGTTTTGTTTTTTTCCAAGACACTGGCACACATTAAACATTTCTTTTCCAAGGAAAAGGGACATAAAAATAAGGACTTGGACTAAAGAAAGACTTCAACTCAGTAGGGAAAATGTTAAATTCCTTAGCTCCCTTTCTGACATCTAGGACATGCAGTGGCATGATCCTGGTCTCAAATTAAGACTTCACCTGTATGGCATTGCCACATGGATCTCATAGGCTTCTGATCCGTAGTCAGACGCGTTATACATTGCGCCACTGGCCCGCCATAGGCTTCTATCCTGTATGGGTCACTCTTTGCCTATGGCTTTCCTCAGCAGACATCATATGTTCCTGGAATCTCTAACACGCTAAAGCTTGCATTGCAGCATAGCCTTCACTCTCACAGTTTAAAGTATCACTCTCTCAGTGGCTCCCTACCAGGATTCTGATTTATCCATGCATTACCTGCTCTCCCAGACCTTCATCTGAAATCCTGGAGAAGCCTCTATGACTCTGTAGCACTTGCATGCTGCATGTCTGTAAAACCCAAAGCACAGGAGCAATGTCAAGGTCTACTGTCAACTTGTGCACTGTCCAGGCTTCCTTGGATCAGGGCTTCAGGTGCTTTTGAGCTGGGAGACTGGACCCAGGAAAACAGATTGATAGAAGACTGTGAATAGAGCACCTCAGTGGCTCTCTTCTCCAGGGATTGTCTTTAAAATGAGTTGAAAATTCTCCATACTGGAGTGGAGAGTGAATGGGATCTGCTGCTTTCTGTAATGCTGGTAAGACATTCTTTCAAGTATCCTAGCACAAAGTGCTTGGTTCTTTCTAAAAACAAATAACAAAAGATTTATTTTTATCATTTTTAAATTATGTATATGTGGTGGTTTGAATATGAATGCCCCCATAGGCTCCTATATTTGACAGATTAGTCATCAGGGAGTGGCCCTACTTGTGAATAAATCAAAGGTGTGGCCTTGCTGGGGGAAGTATACCACTAGGTGTGGGCTTTGTGTTTTTGTGTCAAGGTGACAGGAAGTCAATTATGCTAGATAGTTTTATGTTAACTTTATAGGAGCTAAAGTCATCTGAGACCAGGGAATGTTAATTAAGAAAATGCTTCCATAAGATTAGGTTGTAGACAAGCCTGTAAGGCATTTTTAAAAATCAGCTAGTCAGGGTCAAGCCTATTATGGGTGATGCCATCTCTGAGCTGGTGGTTTTAGGTTCTATAAGAAAGCAGTTTGAGCAAGCCAATAGGCAGCACTTCTCCACGGCCTCTGCATTAGCTTCTCTCTCCAGATACCTGCCAATTGAGTTCCTGTCCTGTCTTCCTTTGATAATGATAAGCAAAAGCCTAAGAAACCCTCTCCTGCTCAATTTGTTTGGTCATGGTGTTTCATCATAGCAATAGAAACCCTAACTAAGACTATGTGTCTGAGTGGGAAGTGTGAGTACATGGTGAGTCCAGAAGTGGATGACAGATCCCTGGAGTTTGAGCTACAAAAGACTGTGAGCTGCATCACATGGTCTCTGGGAACTGGTCTGAGGTCCCCCTAGAAAAACAGTAAGCACGATTTACCATGAGCCACTTCCTCCACCCTTGACTTCTTTTTACAGGCACTAGTCTTTGAATAAGCACCATCTTTTTGTCAACAACACACTCCTTTTCTGAATAATTATGGTGCAGCCTAAGGGCTATGCTATCTTGAAATTACCTCTATCAAATTAATTAGCCTATTAGTTTTGAATTCAGCCTTATTCAAATTCTTAGGACATAACAAAAACGTAGACAAATTCTCTATGAAAATGTAATATAAATGGCCTCTGATATAGTTCCAGTATAGCCCCTTTCCCATCTGAAATCTCACGGCCTTCATTGTCTCCAGTCCTGTAAGAATTCTAATCCAGTTTACTCCCATCATAATTGCTCATTAAGGTCTGCCAACACCATTCTGGCTTTCTCTAGCCAGCTTCTCAACACCCATCCAAATTCCTCCCACAAGTAGTTTGGAATCACAAGATGCATTTGTTAGGGCAATCACCTCATTTCTGTGTTATATAGCTTTCCTGTTGCCGTGATGAAAATTCTTATCTGACAGACACGTGAAGGAGAAAGGACTGCTTTTGGCTTACTGTTTCAGAAGCTGTTGTTTAGGTTGCTCAGTTCTATGTATCTTGCAGAACATCATGAACAGTGGGCTTATGTGGCATGTAAGAAATGTCTTTGTGGGGCAGAGAGATGGCTCAGTGGTTAAGAGCACTGACTGTTCTTCCAGAGGACCAGGGTTCCATTCCCAACAACCACATGGTGGATCACAATTGTTTCAAGTTCCAGTTCCCAGTTCCAGGCAAACTCCAAGGCAAATAAAAATAAGTAAATAAATTTAAAAAAAGAAATGTCTTTGTTTTTTCTATTGAGGATAGTTTGCCCTATAAGGGTTCCTATTTCCTTATGTTCTCCCCTCTCCTTTGTGCTGATTGGTCAATCAGGCCAGAATATGAAGTTGATTCTCACTAATAGTGTCCTCAGAGTCAGCCATCGTCTGTGTCAGGGATAAAAGACAGCAGCCAGTTTGGCTCCTTTCTTGCCTAGTTCAGGATCTGATGCACCTCCTTTTCAAAAGGAAGTTGCCTGATCACATTGCTTCCTCTTTGTGCATGCATTCCTTACTCTTACCCAATAGGTAGAAAGAGACACTTCTCTTTGGAGGGCAGGTAGCACAGCAGTGGAAGGAGACTTCGGAGCTGTTAGAACCTTCAAAGGCACATCTCCAAAGACCCATTGCTCCAGCAAGGCCCCGTTTCCCAATGTTTCTAGAGTCTCTCACATAGTGCTAACAGCTGCATGTTCACACTGTGATGAACTATGAATGACACTTCGTGTTCAAGACATAACAGATGGGCTCAATTATTTGATCTCCCTATGGTTTTAATTTACTCCTGCAATTCTGATTATAACACTGACTCCGTCTCAAGTATGCAAACTGCCATTTACATGAGTATCTATTCCATGCTTCCAGAATCAGAAACTATCATTTGAATTAATTTTTAAAATTCAGTATTCATTTAACTAATGGCTTGGCTTTTCACATATTTTGTGATTTTTATGGTTTTTCTCAAATTCCCATTTCTGTTTCTTAATCTCAGTCATTTCATATTTGACAAACAGCATGTGAATATTTATTTTAAAGACCTTTTTTTTTGCTTAGCTGAAGATTTGATAAAGGTTAATTTTTTATTACGCCTTTGCATTAAGAACAATAGAGAGCACTTATTGCATTTGCAGAGGCCCTAGGTTGGATCTCCAGCACTCACAGTGTGTTTAACAACTGTCTATAACTCCAGTTCCAGAGGATCTGACACTTGCTTTGAGCTTTCATGGGCATATACACATGGCACATAGATATACATGTAGGCAAAACCATTCAAACCTATATAATAAAAATAAATCCTTAAAATAAAGGTAATAGAAAAAATAAATTACTCCAAGATATTAAGTAAAGTAGAATTATGTTTCAGTGAGCATTAGGCAATAGAATTTGAATTAAGAATCAGTAGCCCAGATTGCAACAGACATCCTAAGTCATAGCTTGCTTTACACAATGGATAACAACTCACTTCTGTTAAAATAACACGTTTTATTAAGTAGTTAGAATCATGTTGTTACCAAAGGTATCTCATGCTTCTTCCTAGGTGCAGGAAACATTAGCGTAATATCCCTTATCACCGGGCATCAATTTTTTTTTGTAGTTTATCAAACACTTCCTACAGGAACAAGCACTCTAGTTAATCAAAGTTGACACAATCCTGGTTTAGTTTTTCTTTCTCTAAACCTGAAATAATTCTAACTCCACGAAATGTCAGGACATGCATTAGACAGAAAACAATCACAGGCAAATAAATTTTTATTTAAAACTAAGGCACATGTATATGCCATACTTACTAGGGGCAATAGCTACCTAGAAGTAGCAAAGACAATGGGTTTTGACTTTTTAGACTTTGTAGGGATTCTGAACTGAGTTCAACCCTCATCGAAAGTGATTGGGGTTTGACCCTTGAAAACTAATGTGAGCATTTCTGCATTTATGTTTACTACTGACCATTTGATTGAATGGGGGGAGTCACTTCTTGTCCTTAAAGATCTTAGAGTTTAATATGTCCCTGTACCTGAATCAGTTTTTCCACACCCTGGTAGATTCCCTTCCATATTTTCTCATCTATAGGCTTCTTGATTATTTCTTGTGAAGATATACCCTTCATTGTCTCCAGCAGCTGTTGTGTGCCTGCTGGAAAGGCCTGACACTGCCTAAGTCCCTCTGCTGCCCTCTCATGGTTACAATTTCCTCAGCTGTCAAGGTGGTTGGTGATGGATTGTGGGAGATGTAGTCATGCAAACATCTGTCCAAAATTTAGGGGTGGCTAGTGGCTTCTTGATGGTGTGGGCCATTAAAGCTGATAAGAGCTGGGGAGAAAAGCTTCTCAGTTTTAGGGGCAGAGGGCTCAGAAGTGAACAGTTTTAATTTTTTTTCTTGAACATATCCTTGGTCCTGTCTGTAGTTCTGTCCTTACTGGGGCCAGGAATGCCAAGGGGTAGTGCTGCTTTCTGGTTGCTTATTTCTTTTTTAAGTGAGTACCAGTGCTTGGAAGCTGAATGTAATAATACATCTAGAGTTGAGAGAAGACACATTATGGGTGGACCACCTGGATTGAATACCCACCCCCCATGCCTCACCCTAGTTTCTGCCATTAATTCTATAAAAAGCCCTGAGGAGCATTCTGTTTTCTGGGTTCAACTCCAGCTACATTGAACCTCTGTCTTCTTTCTTTCTCTTATATTCCCCTTGAAAAAACTTCTTTCCAGAATTCACCCTCTGTGATCCGTTAATTGTATTCTTTAAGTTCTCTAGATAAAATGTGGAGATACGGACTCAGAAAATTTTCTGTGAGATTCTAAGTTAGTCCTCAAGTCCTGAGTTCAACTTTTCCTGAAGTGAGAAAAGCGTCACTGAACACGAGGTCATCCATCATTACTCCAGTTCCTCGGTGTAACATCCCACTCACTGAACAAGAGTCAGGGTGCTAGAGACATAAGAGCTGATGATGACAAAAGATGGAATTTAAGTCTCTGTTAGAGATGTTTCTCTAGGATAGGACTGAACAGATGATGTCACAGTGGCATGTGTTTGTTATCCCTGATATAGGCATAATGTTAAATTTTTAAATCTTTTAAATTGTAGTCTTTGTGTATGGGGGTTTTGTCTGCTTGTATGTCTGTGCAACACTTGTGTGGCACTTCCAGCAAAGACCAGAAGAGGTTATTGGGTCATCTGATATTGGAATGACAGATGTTTATTAGTGGATTGGAGGTGCTAGGAATTAAACTCGGGGCCTCTGGCAGAACAGCCAATGTTCTTAATTACTGAGCTCAATATCCAGCTCTCTTAGACGCACACATCTTTTAAAGGAAATAAATTTACATGTACACCTCAATCTCTGTTTTTGATTTCCCATAATAATGTTCTCAAGTGTATTCTCTTAGAAGGATAGATTTACTCATTTCTTTAAACACACACATTTTAAAAAATTGAATGCCTTTCATTAGGAAGCCTAACGACTGAGGGGCTTTGAAGATTCCTTAAAGAAAAGCTGGTACCTCATAGGCTAAAAAACAGAATCTGCTTCTAGGTAGCAGATTTGTCTCCCACATCCTAAATTAATCCAGTTGAGCCAGCAAACCACCGAGTGACAAGTTAAGACCTCTCCAGAAAGGTAGGCTCACACTAAACCACTCTACAGAGGTAGGAGGAATAATGCCTTGAATAAGATAATGTACTCTTCCTTCCCAGATTCCCCACTCCCTAGGGCAGTACCTTCGCACTGTCCTGGAGTTCTGTTAGGCCTACCTCTCTCTCTGAGTGTGAACTCAGAGTTGTGTAAATTTTTTCCTTTTTCCTAGTTTCCCCTTCTCACTCTTTTGGGTGTTGTTCCAAATCTAAGTGCTTTTTCGGGCAATTTGGGTTTCCTTATCTTTTCTCTAAAGCTTTTCTCCATGCTGCATGGTTGCTTGTCCATCATATGGGTGACTTCCAAACGGGCTTAGTCTAATGAGTCTAGCTTCCTCTCTTCCTCTCTTTCTCTCACAGACAGTTGCAGGGATTTAGAGCTTGTTTGCTTTGGAGTTTTTCTTTTAAACCAGTCTTTGAGCTTCCATTTGGGTCTATTTTTTTTTAAAAAAAAAGATTTATTTATTTGTTATGAATACAGTGCCCATTCTGCCTTTATATATGCCTATACACCAGAAAAGGGCACCAGATCCCATTATAGATGGTTGTAAGCCACCATGTGGTTGCTGGGACTTGAACTTAGGACCTCTGGAAGAGCAGTCAGTGCCCTTAACCTCTTGTGCCACCTCTCCAGCTCCTATGAGTCTATTCTTAAATCATTTATAAATGAGACCAAGAACCACAAGAGGAAACCCTGATTTCTTCAATAGGATATGGTGATATGATTATAAAAGGGCAGCCACGATTTCCAGTAGCACTAAGAACATTGTCTTGGCTGCCCATTATTAGTAGAACAACCAAAGAGTGAGATGCAGAGGAGAGGGAGAGTTGTTGAGTGTGAAAAATCTGGCCAGGAATGCTAGTTCATCATGGAATGCTCACATGAGGTTTGGGTTAAAGAGACAGCAAGAGTTATGTATGCTTAATGCTAAGGAGTCTTGGTCAAGGGGTAGTTTTACCCATCTTGTTTATGGTTCCACCCACTGCTTCAAGGTGATCTTATGATGTTAGAGAACCATATGAAAACTTTCCTGGGAGACAATTGCCATCCCTGGCTAGCATCAAGCTTCATCTTTTTTATTCTCCCAACATAAACTGCCTGAGGAGGTTCTAATCCCCTGGTTACTACTGTTCAATTTCTGATAGATGGAGGGGCACAAGTGCTCCTCTTTACAATGTCTCCATTTATTCCAGGATGGTTTCAGATCTCCCTAGATCAAGGCAGCTGGTGTACACTGAGAATAAAAGTAAGCAAGCTCCCTTTATGCTGCTCAGATGAAGTTTAGATTGAGTTGGTAAACAGCCATCATTGTAAAATTATTTAGTTAATTATATCCAATTAAACTCTGAAGAGAAAAATATGGGTCAGAAAAAGTCATTAAAGAGATGATACCTTAGCTCAGAACTAGGGGCTCAGAGGAGTTGCTCAGGCCAAAGGTTTGGTTTTGAGAAAGGGCTGGAAAGTTTAGAAAAAAGAAGAATGTATTCCTTTAAAAGCAAAAGGGAAATGAGCAGCTGCCTGGTTTCAACCAATCACTGGACAGCAGACTGCATCACAAATATCAGTATATTAGTGTTTTATTGGATAAGGTAGGCTTCCATAGACATAAAGCTGGAAAATCAGAAACCCTAGGATGAATCACACTAAGATGGTAAAATTCTTGCTGTTCACCCATGAGGAGAATTTGCTTATTTTTTTCTTAGGTACCCTTTCAGCTTCCTGAAGGCATACCATGAAATCCGTTGCCAAAGTCATTTACAATCAAGTTGTCATGTTTACAGGTCCTTGAAAACCTGGTTTTATTCTTCAATAAATGAGAAACGTTGTCTTTGTCTCCTACAAAATAGCTGAGGTTTTACTCAAACCAAATCTGTTTGGAAATGTTAAGCTGGTTACACAGAACTAAAGGGCCTCAAGGTGGTCATTCTCTCTGGATTAAAGCCTGGGAACAATCGTGGCTCCTGTTACAAGGAAAATTACAATGGGCCATTATGGTAAGAGACAAAAATCTCTGTTCCCAGAGGGGACTGACAAGCTGCAAGTCCCCCTCTGCAAGCCAACACAAAAGCCTGATTGCTTCAGATTGTTTGTGTATGCAAATCAAAGGACGACATCAATTCTAAGAGTGGCGTGGTAGGGAGGCTGCTGATTGGCTGGGTTCTGCTCTTGGGTTGGCAACCAAACTGACAATCCACATCACATTCATTGTGAGCCCTGAAAACCTTTGGAACAAATCTTGTTATTAGACATCAGAGTAAAGTTTATGGTTTTAGGATAGGCTTTGGAACTGTGGGACCCGCAGCATTAGATTTTATCAAAGACCCATTCCTTTTCTTTCTCTCTTGCTTTCCCTAAATCAGACCTCAGTGAACATCATGACAGATGCTCCTGTGACACTGAGTAGGGCAGAGTGTAATGGGGACAGGCCACCTGAGATTGACCAACAACATATCAATCAAACCAGCAAGGACACAGCTGATGCCGGTGAGACTGAGCTGTGCTACAGGATTGAACCCTGTCCTGAAGATTTACCAGCCAGGGCAAATCAGGAAGAAAGTGGAGACACTAAAGGAAACCTACTTTCCAAAGAGCTTGCTGATGAGAAGAGTTTCCATGGTAAAGGTAAAGCATTTCCTTTTCCTGTTTTGATTTGCAAACCCCCTTCACCCCTTCTTTTTATATAAGTTAGTATTATGTGAATAAACTGAACCCAGGGAATATAATCCCTTCTCCTAATAGGGGCTTCCTATCTCAGAGACTCATAATCTAGGTTTGTGTGGTTGTTCTGACATCCCATAGGTTTCTCTTCTGAACCCTGAGCATTTTCACTTAGAAGAAAGCAGAGTAATAGTAACCACCTTTAATGAGTTGTTAGAACAATCTCCAAATGTTAATTCAATGTTATTTATCATTAAACCCACAAGTCCATTGTTGTTTGAAAAAAGAGAACTCGGAATTTGAAGATCCCCTTCTGTACATGTTTAAAGAGGTCTGAATCCATATATATATATATATATATATATATATATATATATATATATAATATAATATATATATAAAACACATGTGCATATCTATATACACATATATGAGAGACTCTCATTGTGGAAGATAATTATTAAAAATATGCAATGAAATTTTAAGAGAATCAGCAAAGTGGAATGATAATTTTTACTAATCATAATTAAAACTAAAGCCATTTTAGTTTAGAACTGATCATTTGTGAACCTTTAACCATATATGTTGTCAATCTTACAATAATGCTTGTGCTTTCCCTAGAAAACTTGGAAGAGAACCTCTTTGTTGTTCACAAGGCCATCAAAGATCTTTCTCTTCAAGAAGCAAGTGCTGAGGACATGGCATTCAGAGAAGGTAATAGGAATCCCAGTTTCCTAACACTGTTCAGGTGGATACAATGGCAACATTGCATGGGGTGCTTTGTGTGTGTGCCCTTGAGAAGCAGTTCCAAGCAATGACTTCAAAATCTTCCAGCTGCTTTGGGCAGATAGGAGACTCTTGTCTTCTGTGGGTCCCCCTTACCCAGCTTTCCATGTGGGAAATCCCCAAATTGTACGAATTAGTGTGACTGATTGGCATGGCAATGTCTAGCCATGTCTTGGTGGGCTTAGACTCCTATATCTAGCTTTCTTTTCAATTTAGTATTCCAAATGTATGTCAGGCAGCTTCAGGAATTCTTCAGCAACAGGTTTAATACAAAGTCTCCTTTTGACATCCAGTCTAAAGTAACTTTGTAAAACAAGTTACTCTATGGGAAAATTATATCTAAAAGAAGTACAGAATTGTTAACTATTTCTTGTCAAAGAAACAAACCTCAGACTGATGAAATTGATTTTGTGTTCTTTACACAAATCACAACTATGAGACAAAACATACATGGAAGTGGCTATGTGACCTTTTAAGGAAAGTCAGTAGATAAGTTTACAAAATCTTCTAAAGATTTTTACATTCAGGTTGTTTCTGAGTGCAGTGCAGGATAGACTCTGTTAATTACTCTTTTCCTCTCTTGAAGCAATAAACAGCTTACCTCCAAAGTAAAGTCACCTAACCAATTCAGTTTAGGACCGTACCTGGGAAAACAGAAGAAGCCATCAAAGGGACATTAGAACACCCTGTAAATAGCAGATGCCAAGGAGAACATGGAGGTGCCTGGGGACTTCTGAGTTTCTCTCTATGCCTAGACTACTCCCCAGTTCTGCTGGTCAATCTGTGCATAGTCATAGGAGAGTTTGGGCCAGCAGAGGCAGGTCATCTAGAGCTATCATAGGAGACCATCTCACCGTACAGTGGTCTGTAAAAGTAAAGACCCTGAAAAATCAATTACACAACTTTTTGCCTTAATTCTCCTGCTATTAATGTGACAAGTCTATCGAGGCGGGGCTCACTTACAGTATCTTTATCAGTCAGGGATCCACTGCAAGAAAACACCCCAGCTTACTAGGATCTTGCCTTCCAACCAAGTGCAACATGAGGGAACTTCTCTCCTCATGGTACATGGTGTCAGCACTGAATTTACCAATGCTTAAATTATTTCCTTCTCTTTATTTTTAAATTTATTTATTTATTTATTTTTATATCCTGGTGGCAGTGTCTCTTCCATCCTGTCCTTTCAGTTCCTCCTCTTCACCTCCACTCTGTTACCATCCCCACAATGGGAACAGGTTTCTCTCTACTCTTCCTCTGTTCAGGAAAAGAGCAGGCCTCCCATGGGTATCAATAAAACATGGTATATCCAGTTGCAGTAATTAATACTAAGTACCTCACCATATATTAAAGCTGGGCAAGGTGACCCAGTATGAGGAATAGGATTCCAAAAGGCAGAAAAAAGAGCCAGAGACAGCCCCTGTTCCACTGTTAGGAGTCCCACAAGAGCACCAAGCTATACAACTGTAACATATATGCAGAGGGCCTGGGTCAGTCCAATGCAGGCTCCCTGGTTGTCGGTTTAGTCTCAGTGAGCCTCTATGAGTCCATGTTAGTTGATTCTGTGGATTCTCTGGTAGTGTCTTTGGTCCCTCTGGCTCCTATAATCCTTCACATTTCTGCAGGATTCCTTGAGCTTTGCCTAATAAACAGATGCAGGCTGTGGGTCTGCATCTGTTCCCACCAGTTGCTGGATGAAGCCTCCCTGATGACAATTGGGCTAGGCACCAATCTATGAGTATAGTAGAATATCGGTAGGCCTCGTTGTATTGACATTCATGTCTCTGGGTCAACCAGCCCGTAGTCTTTTTATAGTATACTTCTACTCAGTGACAGAGGTGCTGTGTTTGGTGCTTTTTATTTTCAATATGGCAAACAGCTATTAAGTTTCCTAAGAGAACATGCTTGCTAAGAGTATAAAATGTTAAAATTATTGAGGAAAAACACTAATAAATTTAAACTGAAGGATGAATTTTATCCTTGACAAAGAAAAGCCTGGGTCATGTATATGAACAAAAAGATCATATTTGTGTGTGTGTGTGTGTGTGTGTGTGTGTGTGTGTGTGTATTTTATTGTATTTTTGGTGGGGGAAAAACACAACAAAACAAATCCTACTATCATAGTAAATATCCAGTGTACACTTATTTGCAATGTAAAGAATATCAAGTGGAGGATTGATAGCAGCTGGTGAGGGCTATTGGGGGTGACAAATGATGCTTACTTCTCTCTTCCGCAGTACATGGGAGCTTGGGTTCAGAGAAAAATCAGAAGCCTTTGATGAAAAGCACTTAGAGGGAGATCTGTGACAGGAGAATAAAGTTGACAACTGTTTCTTGCTGTGTTTGTTATAGAAAGGGAATATTGAAGCCGCACACTCTAGCCATGGTCACTGAAGGTAGATGGATTTTCAAAGAAGCCTGTCATGTGTGCATGTTCTGAAAAACTTCTGCTCCCTTACAATTCATTCTTATACAGCAAGAAATACTATTGAAGTGTGTTAATATGTTCCAGCTGCTTGGGAACCAATTTTTATAGTGCCTTAAGCCTTCTAAAAGCCATAATATGGCTTTAAATAATCTGTGACTCAGCTGTCATTTGGAACAACAGGAGAATCTAGTACTATCTACATACAAGCCCGACATGATTATTAGATCTGGATCCCTATAGGTCAGCAGAAGATCCATGTGTGTGACTCAGTTGCCAGCATATGAGCTGTGAACATCTAAGGATCTTTGATCATTTTTTTAAACAAAATGTTTTATTAATATTTATTCTATGTGCATGTGTGTTTTATGTACATGTATGTAAGTACCCTTTTCTCCTGCCTGGTTCTTGGCGGCCAGAAGAAAGTACTGATCCTCTGGGAGAAGAGTGACAGAGAGTTGTAGGTGGCCTCACGGGTGTTGGATCCAAACCTGTCAAACTTGCCGTTCTTAGGAGCAAGTACCTGTAACTGCTCAGCCATCTCTCTAGTCTGCCTTTGATTTTTTATATACTTTTTATATACTTAAATAATTTTTGTGCTATTTTGTGCATATGAACATTTTATCTGCATGTATGTCTCTTCCCCATGTACATGTCTAGTGCCTGCAGAGGCCAGAGGAGGGTATTCTATTGCCCAGAACTGGAGTTAGGAATGGTTGTGAGTCACCATGTGGGTGCTGGAACTGAAACCTGAGTTCTCTGGGAGAGCAGCTAGAGCTCTTAACCACTGAGCCTTCTTTTCAGCCCAAGCCTTTGCTCTTCTTTACCATTCAACAGATGGTGTCAAATGTCAAAGCTACTACTTTGAGTGTGACTGGACATGAGTAGTCATCATTTTCACATTGGAAGAAAGCTTTTCCCTTTGAGGCATTATTTGTATTGTCCTTGTACGATTTGTATTTGTGGATGAAAAGTAATTCCGAACATTTTACTGAGTGTGTATATATACAAACATATCAAATATAAATGTACATGCATGCATGATACAAATACATGCATACAGACATACGAATGCACACATTCACATATAGTTACATATCTAGTTTTGGCAAGGGAAAAAATTTAAGTGTGCAGCAGACAACAGGAATACTACTATATGACAATAGAATTCCAGTTGAATGCTGGGTTGTAGACATTCCTGAAGATGTACAATATTCATTAGTATTTCAGAAGCTTAAATTCTGAGATATTTATATAACTATATGAAATGTGTTTTGGAAACTGTTTGACAGTGAAGTCTGTTTGATTGTCTAGACTTAACAGACAGCCCAGAGTCATTGTCTAAAAGGCACAAGTTGAAATATGATTGTCCAGAAGAATAAGTTAGAGGATTACAGACTAGCAGCTAGGTACTCTGAAACCCCAGCACATCTCACCTACTAGTTCATTTTGCTACAGGGCATCCATGGAAGAAGATTCCTTTGAGCAGCAGCGACCTGGAAATGAGTACACAGAAGGAAAGGATTGTCCACCAACCTCTTGAGCAGAGAGAAGATGAAAACACAGCCTACCCGGCAACTGAAATTGAATGGCTAGGGTTCCAGAAATCTAGTCAAGTTGACATAATGCATTCTAAATGTGATGAGGAACCAGAGGTTTGGGAAGAAGAAATTAATGAGGAAGACATTGATGATTGCAATGATGATGAAGACGAAGTTCGAGTAATAGAATTTAAGAGAAAACACAGCGAAGGTTCTCAAAGAAAAGAAGAAAATCATGCAAGAGAAGATTCCCCACTAAGCAGCCCCAGCTCCCAGCCTGGGACCCCTGATGAGCAGCTCATGTTAGGAAAGAAGGGAGATATCTCTAGGCATGCTTATTCCAGATACAACACAATATCCTATCGGAAAATCAGGAAGGGGAACACCAAACAGAGAATCGATGAGTTTGAGTCGATGATGCACTTATAAACTTAGTGGGACTGAGAAATGCCATAAGTGCTAAAGAAAAGCTAACTCCATTGTGCTGAGAGATCTTCCTCTGCTATGTTTGCAAGATGTACAAGCTTAATGTCTATTTCACCATAAAGCAACGTGGAAGTAACCATAGACAAAATTCATGGTAACCTCAAACCAAAAAGCGTTACGTTCATTTCTGGGTGTCTGCTCTTTTAAAAAAGTTAACTAATATGGCACTATGTGTTAAGCATTGCACCAGAGGCAAGTCTGGCATAATTTGGCTTTAAAAGTAGTAATATTAAGAGAGACAGTCAAAAGAAAAAGAACTGTTGCTGTGACTCCCATAATTCTTTTGGTGTCTTTCTTTTTCAGGCCATTAGAAACCCTGGGATTAAATCCCTCCTCGATGGTTTTTATAGATTCTGCCAATAACTTTCTTTGCCTTTCTATTTATCTTTAAAAAATATATCTTAAGTGATTTTCCTTCGCATCTACAGATCACCTTTCTAGGTGTCACCATTCCGTGAATTTCCTCACTAAAAGGCTGAGCAACAGTCTGTCAGAATCCTGTGTACTAAGTGCTGGCTTTATGCTTTCAAAATGAATTCAATCCATTGTGAGGCTGATCCAGGGAGGGGCTAGATGACTGGTGAGCAATAGACTAGGGAATTGTATTGGATGGTTTTATTTTTGTTACTGAAAACAAAATCTTGTCTAGCACAATAAAAGTAATTAGCACAATTTAAAGAAAATGCCTTACTCTAACCATACTTCCTTGTATTAACAGTATTTCAAAGCCATTTATTGCTTAGAAATGAGAGACAATGGCAGTCATAACTGTACTAGTTACTATCAAAATGGAAATAATTATCTTAGACTATTTTAGAAGTAGAATGAGAGCATGTATTTTTAGTGGAAAAGCTGATAGTTGTGGGAAATATATACTTTATTGGACCAAAGCCCAAATCAAGATGCTTAAAATTGCACTTGGGGAGCTTTACTCAAACCAACATGTCAAATAATGCATTGAATATTTATGAAAAGAGTGTATTTATACTCTTGGATAGTTTATTTCCCAAATTTTTATCTTGTGCTTCTGTATATATTGCTCTGAACTTTCTGGTACCACAGATAAAAATATCTTTGGGCTCCAAATAAAAGACAATTCTTTATTGTCTGGATGTAATACAGTCTTCATTGTGTTAGTCAACCCTTTGTTTCTTACTCATTCAGAGCAAAAGCCTGGGTTAGTCCTACTTAGGTGATTGCTTATGTATGGGTAACAAATCCCAACACATTCTCAATACAAGTTCCTTAATTCTTCCTGGTTATATTATATACTTCTGTAGTATCATATACTCCTATGGGGTATTTGAAAGACTCAATTTTGAATTTGATTGAAGTGCTTCTTTTATTCTTCTAATAGATCTTTTACAGCTTGACCATGTACGATTTGTTATCCTTAAAAGTGTTGAGCCTGCTAATTTCTTTTGGGACAAATGTGACTTTTCCAAATACAATGAGAAAAAAAAATCAATCTTTATTGATAAAAGTTGAATAGGAGACTGACGAAGCCTGACAATTTCCTGTTTTAACTTAGTTCATTCCACAGAGACAACCTGTTTGCTTTCCTGCACTCCTGAGGAGCCCTGTCATTTTCTACTTACTTACAGAGCACCGTTTTCTGTAACAGGACTACACTGTTGACCTGCCCACATGACAGCTTGTTTGTTAGACATAATTCACAAGTTACCATGGAGCTCAAGTGGGATGAGTAGTATATGGCTAAGAGACAGGCCAAAGCTCTTAGCATCTATGATATTCCATAACCTTGAACTTTTTAGCTGTGTTCTTTCACCACACAATTCACCAATTACAAAACATTCTGTTCACAAAGAGTGCTTTTTTCAACTGGGAAATCATTTATGCTCACAGACAAGGTAAGGCAGCAGAAGGAGGAGCATTGGTAACACTCTTTGGTGTCACTGCCACATAGTATTACATACAGCAGGACCAGATTTAACACTTGGGTAATGTGGTGGTAGTAGATAGATATTTGGGTCCTGGTAAACAGGGATTAACAAAGGTCTTGTTCCTACTGTGTGGAGTATATATTAATATATTTTAAACTCATCTGCATCACTTATCGTTGATAACCATGCATGAAGATTTAACTGATTTTGAAATTTGTGATTGAATGTAGAGCTGAGATTTTGTGATTCAAGGCTCAGGGTGGTAAGAACTCTGGTACCTGATACCCAGTGGGGATTATGTGAATGCTGGATTTTCTTAAATGGCTTTAATTTCTTTTATTGTCAGATGAATGGGAATTAAAGATAGCTTTACTTCTTTGTAAAAACATTAAATTTACCTTTCATTTAATGCTATATTTAAACACATGGAATTTGCCAGGTCCTTCCCTGTTTGTATCTATCTATCTATCTACCTACTATCTACTATCTACCTCTCTCCCTCTCTGTCTCCCTCCCTCTCCTTTCTCCCCTCCATATATATAGATATAGATATAGATATAGATATAGATATAGATAGATAGATGATAGACTTGTCATCTACCTGTCTACCTGCAGTTAAGTAAAAAACTAACTACCTGGTCTGATTTGCTTCCAATAAAATTTTATGTTCTATGTTTCAGGATTCCAAATTTCTTCCTTTAGAATTTAGTAAGTTTTTCCCCCCATGTAAGCAGCTATTTAGACCATCAAGAATGCCACTTAACAAAAAATTAAAAGTGTACCTAATTACAGTTAATGTGCATTATTTATTTTTAAATGATTATATAAGAATCTGTGAGAATGTCTGGTGGTTAGATATATAATTTTTATGAAAAACTTCTATTACTTTGAAAGAAAATGGTATTTTGCTTTAGATGCATATTGGTACCAACATTATGAAAAACACGTTTTCCCTGACACACTAATAGTGTTACTTCTTCATTTTTACATGGGCATTTTTACTTGTGGCAGTAGTACATTTGAAGAATAAACATAATTTTTCAAAGTGATCAAGGAAAACATTTAAAATAAGTAATTCTAGAAAATAGTGAAATTCTAGAGTATAATAAATAATAAATGTGCTTAATAATATGAGAAAAGCAACCACCTCTCTTGAAGCCTGAATTTTCATTGTTTTATAACAAGAGAGTCATAAAATTCAATGTCAAAAATTATGCTTTCTAATATTAATATTATTAATATTAAAATAGCATATTATAACATAATAAAAAGAAAAACACATCTTTAACTCTTGAGGCATACGGAAAGGCTAAGCCAAACAATCAACACCAGAGAGAGAGAGAGAGAGAGAGAGAGAGAGAGAGAGAGAGAAAGAGGATGCGTAGTGGGCACCAGAAGTCAATCACCCAGAAAACTGGGAAAACATTGGTGACATTACTAACTAGCTTTTAACACAGGCTAATACTAAAAGAGAAGTTTGAAAGTAATTTTTATATTTTTCAAGAAATATAAAGTTATGCATTTGATTCCTTCTCTATAAATAGTCTTAGTTGATCAAAAGCAACAGAGGTGGGTGGATATTTAGAAGTATTAAGTTAACTCAAATATTCCTTCTATAAGTTTGTTTTTCCATTTACAAACTTGTTAGAAAAATCATTCCCTTGATCTTATCTTCTCTTCTCTCTCTCTCTCTCTCTCTCTCTCTCTCTCTCTCTCTCTCTCTCTCTTTAATGAACACCTCTTGCAGTTAATTTGTATAAAACTAGAAAAATCTTTTTTTTTTTTAGAATAAGGTGTATTTATAATCCTACAAACATCCAAAAATGTAATTTGATTTCACTTTCCAGCCAGAGAAAATGTGATCAGGGTGAATCCATATGGAATACTTAGTATAGAGGGTTCAGAGTAGAAAATGCTGTTGAACTCAGAAAGTTCCAGCTGCCCCTTGACATTTATTTATTCCTTTATGTTGTCCCAATATAAATAGGGTTTTTAATTCCCTTCTGGTTTAAAGAAACACATGCATACACACAATGCATATCCATACACAAAAATATTTATTTTACAACTGATGTTTTCAGTCAAGTAAAACTTAAAATATATTTATTATGTTATCAAAAATTTTGACTGCAACATATAATATAAAGTCTTTATCTGTGTACTCAATTATAACCAATATCTTTAAACTGGCAAATAGCTATCAATATAAACAAAATTGTTTTCACTCGTTGTATGGTGACTGTCATTATTAGAAAGTTCATATACTTGAAAACTGTCTGCATGTTCAATAATGGGAATTTTCACATTAGTTTGTGTTTTTACAGGAGAGAACATGCACAAACTTTTGAAGGAATCCTGATAGGGATAGCAACTATCAGTTGTCATCTCAGTTTAAAACAGACATTGAATCTGCACTATGGAGTCGTTCTTACTGTCTTTCATACTCAGCAGCCCCCCCCCAACATCTCAACACCATCCACAAAGCCTCACAGAGGAACGTACACTGTATGTGGCTTAATCAAAATGTCCATAGAATGAGTATTTGTCAAAACATAAACGTTCTATACAATAGACTTGGTTAGCATTTCTCTTTTCCCACATGGTCGGCTGACTGCATTCATTAAATACCCCATGTACCTATGGTAAAGTGTCTACAATACAATCTGTAAAGTGAGTTGAAGTTAAAAATCTGTGCTTTGCGTTTGAAGTTGAAGGGTTTTTCCAAATTTTTCTTTCTCATCTCTGTTTTTTTTTTTTTTAAAAAAAAAGAACTATTTGTCTCTTTTGCTTAAGGTTGAAAGGGAGTTGGGTACTGTGAGTCACAGAGAAACAGTTCTCTGTATGTCTGATTGTCAGTTTGGGTCAGCAGGTAGGGAAGTCCTGCATCACATGGACACTGCAGACAACAAGATCTACGAGGACTGTCACAAACAGCTATACTTCAGCAGCTCAATGGAGAAGTCCAATGTTGATTTCCTGCTTATGAAACTTTCTCAAGAGAGACCAAAAAGCTTTTACCCAAACTTATTTTCTGATCTTTAAATGAGTAATATTCAACTCGAGAGTCTTGCCTGAGCTCATTTACATTGTTAACCTTATTTTTTTTTTTAAACAGTAGTAGAAATACTTTGGTGAGTATCAGATAGAATAGTCCCTGGGTTTATCTATTGTTGATGGGGTGATCACATCCTTCCTCAGTGTAAGGAAGAGACAGATACATTTCTTATTGTGTAGAGGAAAGGAAGTTTTATACAAACCAATAAGATGAGCACACACAATCTATGAGGGTGTATACACTCATTGGTAATTAGTTTATCCTCATTGGTAATTAGTTTATCCTGTTTCTTTACTTTTTGTGATTTTGTGATTTTTTATATGTGTTATTTGCATAAGATCTGACTTTTTAAACAAATGTGTAAGAATCTGAACAAGAAGAAGCAAGCTGGTGCTACCTGGTATGCCTGAAACCCATGATCTTGTCCAAGAGTTCCTTGAAAATCATTATAAGACATTCATGAAATTAAGACATGCTTGGAATGTTGAAGTGTTCTATACTCTAAGTGATGTCCATGACTCTCTGCAATCATTAAGCCAACACTAGAAGGAAGGTTTTCTAATATCTGGAAGAATACTTCCAAAGTAGTGTGTGGGAAGCTAATGATGCATTGCCATCGTGGCACGGGTGGTTGTGCAGTCCTGTGAATGACAGATAATTGAATGTCAGCAAGCAGAACTGAGCAAATTTGACGCTCGTGATAAAACAGCACTGTAGCAACAACAGCTGTGTCATCCCACGGGAAGGGAGGGGGAGCTCTGCATGACTGTTGAAAAGAGAAAGCCACTGTGTACACTGAAGGGTGAGGAAGCACTTCCAGTAAGTATTCAGAAAGTTAGTATTTTGATCCAATTCGTTCTGTAAATTATTAGCAAGGTTATTCCATGTTCAAGTTCACAAGATTCATAGGCATGTTTCTAAGAAAAGGCAATGACCTAAACCAAGTCAAGAAAATGTGAAGTCTCTGATAACCCATCCTCCTGCTGCAGAATTCACATGGATTACAAGGTGTTCCATCAAGGGTTTGTCATTACATGTAAAAATGCCATAGTTGGATTTATATACTCATTCTTGTCTTCTGAAAACAAATCTGGGAGATAATGCTTTTTAAAAATGTTGGCAGTAGATTTGAGGATCAGTTAATACAAGTCTAGGTCCACACAGATTCCTAACTCATGACCAATCCCTTGCTTCTTGGGGTAAGTGCAAACATGTATGGTAGAAAGTTTGTGAAAATTTTACCCCTAAAGGAATACATGATGTTCCAAACAAAGCTTTTGTCTGCTGACAATACTTAGAGGTAGCTTTATATAATAAATATGACAAAGTAAAGTTGGATAGTACATTGAGCAGACCATACAGAAGGTTCTCCTGGGGAAAAAAATTACTTACAAAGGGGGTGGTCTATTCAAAGTCTGACTCATCTGTTGCTAAAAGGACTTGACTTTTCTTTGAGAAAACTGTCCATGGATAAAAGGGACACTCTATAGACCAGTGGGCAGGGGGATGTTCACCATTAACGATGTGTCAGTCACATGAAAATGACATGGGTCACTTAGTGTACTGTTTGGTCACTCAGTCAGTTATTTCATTAGCAAAGACTTGTGTGGTTTTTGTTTGTTTATTTTCTTTTTCCTTCCCATAGAGCTGCTTTGGAAAGAATTACCTCATTTTTAAAAATTATTCTCTTATCTCATCTCTAATCATCAGTTACCAGAATGAAGCATATTAAATACACTGCATATGCTGTAGATGTGTAAAGAACAAAATGTTTCCTTTCACATGTGATAGTTAGGCTTCGTTTGGTAACTAATTGGAAGGCAAAATTAAGTATCAAATAAAAACCGTGGTGATATATTGTATATTTAATAAAAATAGTTTGACATCAGAGGACAAAGCCATCTCCCCAGACTTTTTTTGTTTGTGTTTTATTTTGTTTTGTTTTTTACAAGACAGAGTTTTCTGTATAACAGTCTTGGCCTCAAACTCACAAAGATGCCCCTGCCTCTGCCTCCCAAGTGCTGAGGATAATGAATGGCATGTGCCACCACTGCCTGGTTGTTAGGCCTTGAACTCACAGACATCCAGATGAATCTCTGTCTTCCAAGTGATAGGATTAAAGGTGTGGGTCACCAGTTCCTGACCTTCATGGCTTGCCTATTGCTTGTGTCCACTGATATTCAGTAAGGAAGTTGGCTTGTCTCTTTTGAAGAACCACAGTGAACAAACTCAGACCAAACTGGTAGTTAAAACACTGGAGTGAGTCATAGCAGGAGATATGAATTTTTACCCTATTCACCACAATAGGCCTCTAGGAGTTGTTAGGCAGGTAATTTTTCTCCCAACATCAATTATTACACCAACAGTAGATCTTGTTCCCTAAGCTTTTTTCTGAAGTGCCTAAGGATTGGTTTACTCACTAACTAGAGGAGCTCAGTTGGATAAGAAAACATTTACCTTCCATAGCTAGCCTGTTTTGGCCTTGGGTCCATGTGAAGGGTGTGCTATCTTTCTTCCTCAGAAACACTACATCCCTTTTCTCACCATGCCAGGTCTGGGATAACTCTTCATTCAACTCTCTCTGCAAATTGATCATCTTGTTTTAATCCCTTAAAATCCATGTCTGCCTTAGCACATTTTAGAATCTATTTTTAGCATACTTCATTTAAGTAAATATTGCTAAATCTAAAATAGCATTTTTACTGTTCTCATACTTTAAATTTTGTTCCATTCTTCTCTATCTTTTCTGCTTTAATTTTATCAATTCCTTTCACTTAACTCTGTTGGAATATGCAATGATTAAGTGTAAGTTTTGTTATCACAGCATATTGTAACTCAATCTTTTTCTTTACCTTAAAAAAACACAAAAATCTAAGACATGCTATCACCAGGTTTTTGTTAAAAATGTAGCATTATTGAAAAGTACAAAATAAACTGAAATAATACACAGAATTAATTACATTAAGGCTTTTTCCTTTTTACTTAATTTTTTCCCTTAATTCTTCAGATTTGGAAAAAAAAATTCTCTGGTTATCCAGATCAACACCCCCATCCAGAAAGGTCATGGAGAGTTGATCACTACTACTATACACTGTAAGGTAAACATGGAAATATTTCAACAGGACATTATCTCTGTGCAGCTAGCTGAGTCTTCCAGGTGTGAAAATCCATACAGATGAATTTGACAAAAGCAGTATCCAGTTGGTTTTGCCTCTACTCTTGGCCCAGAAGAGCTGTTGGACAACAGTAATGACCATGATGTCATTATATGTCTTCAATTCTGCTTACCTGTGAGAGCACACGAGAAGACTCATAGCATGTACTATAGCACTGGGCAGGGCACAAACATTTCCAAAAGCCACCTAGAGCTGAAGAATTCCAGTCCAATATTGATCTGTTTCCCTGAGTTATCCTTTGGTGCTTTTTAAAAAATCTTCCATTTGAATGCTATTAGAATGGAAAATTTAAACTACCACAGAGAGAAATACAGTCATCAATGTTGGTCTTATTTTCATAGAATCTGGTGAGTTAACTAGATAGAACATTCCTCTTTAGCCTTCATGGTATTTTTCAAATTTCCACTTTTGATATGGTTTCATTGGATTACAAGTGGATACTTTCAGGGTCTTCTGAGAAAAATTTCCTTCCATACATAACAACTGCTGATAGTTTTCAAAAACTATGTGATCCACCTGAAGAGAAAGAGGATATGAAAATGAGCTGCCGACTAAATGACATATGAAGATATAGTAAGCAAATTATATTTTCATTCCCCCAGGAACTCTCCTGAATTAAATTAGTGACATAAACACAAGTTTTGGAAAACATCAAATTTGTCTCTGTCTCAAACTAATTGATCTAGCTTCTCTAAGTGTAAGATTTTAATTCTGTAAAATGCAAACAGTCACTTTTTCCCTAGTGATATGGCTGATAAGTATACTTAAAGGAAAAAAATCTGGTTGGCACTTAATATATTGGGTGACTACTTCATTGATGGTGGCAAAGGAAAAATCATGTAGTATGATAGGAAACAAATTTGTTTATATATTGATCCAGCTCTCATCTTAGAATCATCACATGTATCAGCAAATGCTAGAAATGACACATTTCATTTGTGACATTATATATAAAATAAACCATTTATTTAAGGTTGTGCAAAGTAGGTGGCCTTGAATCAAATCATTTAGCATGTCTATAATGTTCTGTAGTGAATGGCAGAGGTAACTAATCACTTCCTCCCCATCTAAAGACACATAGGGATCAGTGATAGGAGGCCTTCCATGCTCCAAATCTGACATTTTGAGCCAGAGGCTAAGTCCAGAGCAATGGGAGTGGGGGGCATGGACTGACTTAGGGAGAACATTACAATGCAAACTTTGTAGTATGCAATCTTAATAAGTTATTGCTGTTAAGAGTCAAGCTCTGAAAAGAAAGAGGTTCTGTTATTCACAGTCTCTCCCTGTCTCTTTTGTTCTTTAAGATTTACATATCTCCAGGACTGCTGTAGTTGAATCTTGGATGCCACTCCTCTTCCCATAGCTGATGTGTTAAAGACTTGGGCCCCAGGGTGCAACCTTTGGGGGATGGTAAAGTTTTTGGGAGGTAAGCCTTAGATGCATAGGTCACTGTGAAGGGTGTGTGATCTTTCTGCTCTCCTTTGCTTCCTGGGCCAATAACTGAGCCATGTTCTAACCTATTCTCTTCCTGTAATGTGTTGTGTTACCAAGGTCCCCAAAACAAGGCCAACCTAGGGTGGACTCTGACCTCTAAACTACAGCTGACTCAACCCTTTCCCTTTAATTATCTAAGGCAGTGATTCTCAACCTTCCTAATGTTGTGACCTTTAATACACTTCTTCATGTTGTGGTGACCCCTGTGAGAAGCCGCACTCACTGCTGCCATTCCAAGATGGCGTCGACATCCCGTGCTCTAATGTAGACTGCACAGGTGCAAGGGGAAATTTCCACTCCGTGTGCTCTGCCTCTCCCGTGGCGCCACCTCGCCCGATTGAGCTACAACCAATCTGAGTCTGACACGTCCTAGGCGGGGGGTCAGTTTCCTATATAAGGGCAGGTTTTAGCCATTTGGGGTCTCTGCCTTGTATGTTTATGCTCTCCCTCTCAAGATGCATTAAAGCTTTTCTGCAGAAGGATCCTACGTGTGCCGTGTTGTTCTTGCTGGCGAGACGGTAGTGCGGGACAGACCCCAACCATAAAATTATTTTCATTGCTATTTGATAACTGTAATTTTTAATCTGTGTTTCTTAATGGTCTTAGGTGACCCATTTGAAAGGGCCATTTGACACCCCCCCAAGGGGTCACGACCCACAGGTTGAGAGCTGCTGATTTAAGGTATTCTGCTAAAGTGACAGTCAGTTAAATGGAGACTTAAGAGGATATATATGAGAACTATGTAAAGAAAAAGGAAAAAGAAGAGAGACAGAGAGACAGAGAGAAGAAAGTTAGTACCAGGTATCTATCTCTGTGATCATCTAGAGACTGAGCAGCAGAAGGCAGCTATGTAGTACAGACAAATTTCTAGTTTCTGTTATCTTAGTTCATTACCTTCTCCAAGTTAGCTTATTGGGTAAGACCTACTCTTAAATACGTGCTCACTGATTATCCTTTCTAAGACTCCTGCTGAGGAGAGATGTTTGATTTTCATTGTCTCTCTTTCCATCTTCTCTCTTCCTTTCCCACCTTCAGTACAGTGTTAATGAAGAACAGCCAGGGCTACACGGGGAAACACTGTGTTGAACCCTTGCCCCCTCCAAAATTGAAATATACTACTGGCGGATGATTGATTATCATGGCTTGACTTTGGCTGTGAGTAGAAAGAGAATGACTGGATATGACAGCAAAACAAAGACAGCCTAAGGAATGGGGACACCCCCAAAATAAAGTAGATATTCATTGGGGCCAGCCCTGAGTGGAATCATGATCTGTGTATTACAGAGTGTCTTTGTTTGCTTTCTCCTGCTGTGGTAAAATACTGAGAAGAACAACTTGAGAGCAACAACAACAACAACAACAACAACAACAACAACAAAAAGCTCATAGTTCAAAGTGACACCCCACAACTGTGGGGGACTCACAGTGGCCGGCATTGTGGGGATGTAGTCACAGTTCATATAAAGGAAAGAAGCAGAGATTGATGAACAAATGTTACGTAGTTCTCACTCCTCACAGCTCAGGATCCTCTTCGGAGGGAATAGCCATGCTCAAAATTATGATGGGTCTTCCCACACCAATTAACATAAAAGACAATCTCCCCAAGGCAAGCTCAGACACTAGCTCTAAGCTCACACCAATGCCTGTAAGATATTTAGTGGCGGCAGAAACTTGAGAAGATAGTCCTGACCTGTGACTGGTCTTAGAATCTCAAGATTCTATGACAGAGCTTATGACCTTGAATTCTATACAAACACAACTGAGAGCTGAATGGACTTTGAGAATAAATACAGTCTCACTAGTCTCACTGGGGTGTCTTGTTAAGATAACTATTTTGCTGAAAACATTCTCAAGACTGATTTTTTTCAATGGGTGGTATGTTATTGCCAAATGCAAAGTTGGCAACACACACACACCATCAGCCACCTGTAATCAGGAGTCTTATCTGTGGAGCCACACAGGAATGAGAAAAAAACAAAACAAAGCAAAACTCCTTTTCCTGGAGAGAAGAAGAGGAACTGGTGCCATTTGAAAGAGGAGCACCTGGAGGAAGTATGCAGCTTCTTCCTTTTTCCAAGGATTCCACCTTAGTGCTTCTGGTAAACAATGAGAATAAGTTTCAATAATACATGAAGTATTGTTGACTGATTTAAATAAATTTTAGAATCTAAGGTGATGGTAGCAATATAATGGGAAGAAATGGGTACCTCAGGTTTAAATCACTCATTTGAAATCAATTTTTAAAAAAGCAAACAAACCAAAAATAAAAACAAAACATTAAAATTTTATAGAAACTCTCACTATGTCCCCAAGTGAACCTTCACACTGCTTCTTTTGTAACCAGCAGCACTTAAGGCTTCCAGCTGAGGAGGCCGATAATCAGAGTTTCATGTCTCCTTTGACTGACTGTTGACTTTGTGGTAAAGGGGTGGCACAAATATTTTCTTTACCAGTTCTGGATGAAAGCCTGACGTTGATTTGTGAAGCCACCTGAGCCTCTTGTCTCTGCTGTCACATGGCTGGAGTCTCAAGGATCCTTCATCAGCGATGGGCGCCATGCACCACTCTCCATGCTTAATAAGTCTTATCCAGGTATAATTAAATTGTTGAAGCTGTAGAGAATGGGCACAGGAGAGGCCATTCAGAAAGCAAGCAGAGAGGCAGGGAATGTGGCTGAAGATTTTTATCAGGAATAGGTAAGACAATGGGTACCCTGATCTGATGAGTATGTGTAATATTTAACCTGCTTGTTGTCATCTTTTACACTGTTGATGTTGCACAGCTTTGATAATTTTCAGATGTCTAGTTTTGTAGCCCAAAGAGGCACTGAAATTTTGACACTCTTGCCTCAGCCTTCCTGACAGCTAGAATCACAGGTCTGTGTCACTATGACTGGCTTTAAGTTGGGATTTTAATTGAGACTGTAAGGTTATATTAAAGAAATGGTGGCAAACCTTGCCAGTTAAAGTGTAGTCACAGAAGCAACATCCTGCCACCCAGAAATTCTGGATCTTAGCACCATCATGGACTCTGTGACTTGGTTCATACTAACGAACTCCCAAAGTGATTTGTGTGAATATCATTGTCTGAAAATCAAGGAGAGGTCATGTAGTATAAGCTGGACACCACCTTAGACAGGGCTTAAAAGTAAAATTCTAAGATGAATTCTAATTAAAGTAAGAGGCAGGGATTAAGGGTGAAGCTGAGTATCTCATTTCTTTTGAGTGTTCTAGATGATTCCAAGTCTGGTATTAAACCTTATCAGTTCGCCCCTACTGAATTTACTTCCTCAATATTCCTGTTCTTTTTATTATTTAAAGAAATCACTAGTATGTGAAACTCAAAAGGAGCAACAGGGCCAAAATGTGATAGAGTTTTCTGGAAGGCAGAGCCTCTATGACTTAGACTTGGGTTTTACCTTCTAACTCACTGGTATCCAAGAGCAGAAGTTAAGTTTCTGGTGAAATACTGATTTTCCAGGTATGCGAAGTTTATATGGTAACAGTTTTAAAAGAGTAAATTATTGATTATTTTATTTTTAACTAACTTTACAGTTTTTCCATAATTTATGACTATTTACCTTGTGAACTGTTAAAAAGCAAAAGTCATTTCTTCCAGTTGAGTCTTTAAACTTACCATCTTATTTCTTTCTAATTATGAAAATGTTTCCCTGGCTTCAGGTTTACAATCCACAGAAGAATTATACTGACAGATATGTCTTCTATTCTAGGGGCAGCTTGGGAATTCTAGAGGTGCTTGAAAGTACAAGCCAGGATAGTTAAATTAAAGAAGTAAGACAGCAAGCTGAGCCCATCATCACAAAATAATCTGTGTATTAAAGTGTGATCTGCAATCTGAGAACTAATTTGTATACTAGAATCAGTGTTCCTGTGAGTCTTATTTAACATCCAAAACAGATACTATTGCCATCTGGGGTGCAGATGCCTCAGAGGGAGGTCCAATCACTTGGAGCTCACCTCTCTTTTGCCTGATCCTATTTCCTCTCTCATCTACCGTGCTCTGATTTTTGTGGTTATTTTGTTAAAAAGATTTTTCATCACAGATCATAGCTTAGGGGATGTCTAAGGTATTGGAGGAGAGAGGAAGTTGAGGAGGAGAAAAACATACTCAAAGAATAAAATGGTTTCTAGGGATGGCTGCTTAGAAATGTGGTTTTTACTTTATCTGTTGATAAGCTTTACATTTTCTTATAATTATTGGTGTGTGTGTGTGTGTGTGTGTGTGTGTGTGTGTGTGATACTTCTAAGTAGTGTGCATGTCATAGTCTGTGGAAGCCAGAGGAATAGTGTGAAACTACTTCTATCTATACACCTTCATGTGGGTTTCAGGGACTGGACCCACATTGGCAAGCTTGTATAGCAAGCATCCTTACCCACTGAGCCATCCCAACAGACATCATACTTCAGGCATTTTGTCTTTATCACTACAACCACCATTTACAAAGTATCGTGCATTAGGTAGTGCTTACTAGAACTCAGTGTGCTGGCAATCCATTCCAGCTTTAGAGATAGGCACTATCTTTGCTGCTACTTACAAAGGTTTAAAACTGTACATTAAGCCAGTTTTGCAAGGACAAAAATCAAAACTAAATCCATTATGCAGCAATTGCTGACTTCAATGCCAACAGTTTCCTCCCTTATGTCACTACCCTGTCTAGTGGTACTTCCTTATACCAGACCATTGATTACATTGATAGTCAGACATCTATGGATTTCTCCTGGTCAGAGGTAATTGTCAAGTCAGGAACAAGCAAGACAGTCACTATTTATGTCCACTATTGAGAGACAGGGAGCCCAGCCTGATCCTACCTGGTTATTCCCATCACAGTCGTCCAGCATGGCTGTGGTATTTTCAATGGTGATGCACTTGCCCAAGGCCGGGTTAATAAGCTAAGAAGCAGAACACAAGATGCTCATTAAGAACAACCATATCTTAATGTATAGCAAAGCATTCAGACATACTTAGAAAGTAGAGGGTTTATAGCCTCAAGATTATACATAGTCGACAGACTAGCAAAAGTTCACAGTCGATGGCTTTCTTGGTCACAGCATTAGCAAAGATCCATTGTGATCCTGTCACAGCATAGCTTCAATCTGTCAATGGAAGCCTGTGATTCAGCCACAGTGGCAACAAACATTAGCTTCTCATTAACTCTTTCCTGGAATGCTGAATAAAAGTGAACAAAAGTTGGTATAAGGAGGGGACTTATTTATTTATTTGGCTTGAATTTATTCCAATGCCTATTGTAAAACTCAGTGCACACACCTCTCCAATTTCATCAAGCCAAGCATTACTGGCTGTGTTCTTTGGCTTACCTCTCTAAGTGATCTGATTGCTTAGGCACTGAATCCTAGATAAATTGAGTCCTTCAGAGAAAGGCAGATTCCAGCTGATTCCCTGTCAGACTCTTCCTAATGACTCAGTCAAGCTACGGCTCATTACTGGGAAGTCACAGTAAGCTAAAGCAGAGCCAAGCATAAAGGCCCTTTCTGGACGACTTAGGCTCTTAATGAATTGACAGGGTCACTCATGGAGAAAGCTTTCTATCAGTTACCATCTAATGCAGAGAATGTTGATTCTCTTGTTTCCTCTGACATTCTGGGCAGGACTAACAGGATAGAAGGTTAATAATGCAATTTAGGTTTTTCAGTTTGCTGGGCTGCTGTGTAGAGGAGAAATTATGCATGTTCTATGAAAGCCTGCTAAGCTTGGGAGGCAATGACCATGGGCTTTTTTACTTCTTCTTCTTCTTCTTCTTCTTCTTCTTCTTCTTCTTCTTCTTCTTCTTCTTCTTCTTCCTTCAGCTTTTATGGGACCTAATACAGAGCTCCAGCTCTAGTTCTGAGGTGTTGTAACAGTAGAAGCCATGTTGGTCACAGGATGACCAGATTTTTCAGTAGGCTGTCTAGTGGGTTGGCATCTACTTCTGAAAGTGTGGCTTAGCTTGAAGATCAGTAGGGAGTAGTTTGTGGGGTCAGAAAATGCAAAAAGAAGGATTACTGCAATCTGTAAGAAAGAAGAAATGACCTGGGGAGTTTGAGATATGGACATGTACCAGTCAGAGAGTTATAGCTGAACTTTTCCACAGAAAAATAAAACCTAAACTGACCTTTGACCAGTGGTTACTAGCAAAATGAGTTTATCCTCTAGAACAGGAGAAAACAAAGATGTTAGATTCTCTCAGGGAACCTGAAGCCATGCACTGATCTTCATTCGGGTTTGACATAAAAATGTGTCCTACCTGCTTGAGCTCAGAACCCTCGATGACCTCCAAGGCATATAAGCAAACATTAGCAGTTTTACTGGTTGGTAATGTCTAAGGTATCTGACACAGTAGGACACAAAGCAATTCTAGAGGGATATATCTCCATTTAAAAAAATATCTCCAAATGTTCGATTCATAGCTCCAAATGGCAAATACGGGCACATTCAACATCAATAGGTCTGCGCAGCGGCAGCTTGCAGAAAAGATGCTGTGGCAGACATGCGTGGGGGAGAGCGAGTCTGGTGTTCAAAGAAATGGAAGTCCTCATAATTCTTTGGGTTTTATCAGATAAATGAGTCACATGTCCTCAGGGATCACTCAAAAATTATCCTACCATGAAATGTTTGGGAAACTCTGGCTCCAACACACTGAGCATGTTGCCTTCCCCTGGCACTTCTCAGAACCTGCCAGGTGAGAGCACACAATGTGGACTGAGGACACACAGTTTTCTTTCCCAGCTCTACTTGACCGGGGACTTCTGGTGGCATAAGAACATTACCCAGATAGTGTTTCAGGAGGCTTAGTTTACTTGGTTTTGTTGTTGTTTTATTTTATTTACTTAAGTTACCTTGTTTTATTTCATTTCAACCAGTACAAGCCTTGGAAGTTAATAATAATAAGTATTGTGTAGATTTTATACTTTTATGTTAAATTATTTCATTTTGTCCATGCTAAATGTGGAGTTCTATCACATTTAATTACATAATTGTTAATATTAGGCATTGGCTCTTTGCTAATAATGTACTTCAAGGGAAAAAAAACACTGCTGTTGTGGCTATTTATTGATTTCAAACATTATTGACTATGAGAAATATTTTACAATAAAAAACTGTCACTTGATTTAGATTCCTAGGTGTGTAGGTTGAATGATGAGAAAATGTGAAGCAAAAAACAAAAAGATTTTATTTTCTCACAACATTTCTTGATTGTCATGGTCTACCAAATTATGTTTGGCATTAATCTGGAAAAAAATTCAAAATTTAAAAATGATAATAACACTTTTGTCAGAAGAGAGTATGTGACAACTTCATTAATACTTGTCTACACAAGGCAGCAAAGAACAGAAATAGAAGAAAAGGGTCTGATAAGGTCACTTTGAAATGTATGTGTACTATTTTGATACATTACATTGCAGGCATCTGTGGGCAATTTTTTTGGTTGTTTGTTTGGTGTGTGTGTGTGTGTGCGCGCGCGCGCGGGAGTGAGGGAAGAAAAGAGGAGAGGAGATGAGAGAGGATGAGAGGGGACGAGAGAAAAAAGAGCTTTTCAAAGATAGTGATAATTTACAGGGGACTCAAAAGGTAGGTTGCTTGCACCCTCTGGTGGCAAAGGTTTAGTAATGCTGCTGAGATTCTCTGACAGATTCACTTAAAGCTTCTGCGGCCACTCTTGTTTGGAGGATGGAATTTAAACATCCAGATGGTATGTTTGATGTAAGGTGTAAGGCCAAACTGGATTTCCTATTTAGTTATCTAAAGTATCTGATAGCTACTTTGACCTACCCCAAATCCTGCTGTACTCCTGGGAACTACTCACAACACTTTGTTAAAAATAAACCAGGTCATGTGTATTTATTGGTGAAATTTTATAAAATCAAAACAAATATTCAGACTACTTTCCTGTTTTTAATACCCCCCTGGCTTTCCCTGAGGATACAAACAGTATTGTTTTTACTAAGTGTTTGTTATCATGGGATTTGACAGGCTGGAAGAGGAGCTGGTTTATAATCTGTTTCTTAGGAAGAGCCAGAGATGGGTGTTCGGAAAAAGCAGACATATTGACAGGCATGTTAGAGATCTTCCTGAACACAAGGAGGAAGAGGCTAAGATTGAAAACAAAACACACTGGGAATATTTGTAAATAATATGAAAAGCAGTATAAGAGACTAAACACAAATGTGAGCATATGCTCCCGTCACAGGCTGTCATGGAAAGCTGCACTCCTGGGTGGACTCACACACAGCTTTGCCGCAGGATCCCAATTTTTCAGAATTTCATCATGTACTAGGCTGCAATAAAATTATTTGCTCTTTGTGAAACTTCCCTTAGTGCCTTGAATATTTTTATTATTATCAACCTCTCAACAGAACTTTTAAAAAAATTTTAAGCTTGCATTTCCATTGGATAACCTTATTGATGGAAGAAGAAAATAAAGGAAGAAAATTACCTACAAGGACCCACATGAACCAACTCTCAATCTTCACCTACATTTTTCCATTCGTACTCTGACAAGAACATTCACCTCTTCATATCCCAGCTGCCTCCATTCTATCCTGAGCTGTGTAGGAGTTGAGCCGCCACCTCTCAGAGCTGGGCCAGCTCTGTGCATCAGGCCTGGCTTCAAATCTTCTGAGAGAATCTCTTGATAGGATGCCTTTAAAAGGAGTCAGCACTCCTGGCCTTTTCTTTTATAAGAGACATCATATTCTATTTTCATACTTATGTCTTATTGTCTGTGTCCTCTACTCAATGTCAAATTCCAAAGAAAGAGATGAAGCCTATATTCAGAAGTGATATTTAGTTATTGGTCAGCATGACTGGACTTTCTCAGTTTCACCTCTAACAACTCTCATTTATATTTTATACTTTTATTCATTGGCATTCATGCCTGTTCCCTCAAATACATTACTTCATTCTTTTCTAATTATGTTTAAAGGAGTTTCTGTGTAGTTTTTGCAAAGGAAGATATGGAGTGGTCATGTTAACTTACCACACCACTAGCTCTCACAACAGGAGCCTTCAAGTCAGGAAAGACATTGTCCAAGTACCACTTGAAATTTTTGCATTTCAGCTTCTTTCGTAACTCCTTTTGCTGAGTGAGGTTGCCCACATCCAGTCCTTGGTCAATGAGGTGATCCCCGTGGCCATAGAAGAGGTCCTTGTACTCATCTAGCCAAACTTCAGCCACCCGCACCAGATTTCTTTCCACTGTCTTCATGCGGTCTTTTGGGAAGGAATATGGATTGTCATTTCGGAAAATGTGGCCCACTCTGGAACAGGGAATGATCTCGATTTCCCCACCACACATCCAGACCTGGGAATGACAGAGTGAAAAGCACCAATTATCAAATGGTAGTTCACAAATCATAGGCAAGTAACAATGCCATGATACTGTCTGGAGATACTCCTCTTCCTGATAAAAGTAGCACTTCCAACTTAGAAACATTTTCACAGTAGAAAAGAAAACTCAGTAGGTTTGTTTTGTTTTGTGTATGCTGGACCACTTTAATTTCCTCTTCTTAACCATCTATGTAAAATTTCTCTTTATCTCTTTTCTAAAGAATTCTTTACAGGATGTCAATGTGTAAAATATATCACATACGTTCCTGTTTGGGTTGAATTAGGGAGAGACTATGAATGTTCATTTTTTCATCTTCTTATTTGGGAGACCTGTAGGCTTGTCTATTTTTGGCCAGAACCTCCAAATTTATACCCATTTGAACACAGACCAATCAGCCACATAGGGAGGCTGGTATTGATTTTCTATTGTTCTTGATAAGGCTTTCTTGGACATGCATCAATGATGACCTAAGTCATTGAATACAGTCTTCAAAGATGGTGTACTGTGCCACACACTTGGCTTGCTGGTGGCCTTCACTGGGAGGATTTTTTTGTTACTTGTAGTCTCAAGATCACCCCTTTGCAGATATTTTCACTGCTTGTAATGTATCAGAGGCACTGTATGCCCCATATGAATCCCAAATTAATTTGTATTAAGTATGAATCCCATAGCTTTTGTGCAGAAAAAAAGAAGTAACTCCCCCATAATTAAGCATAGAAACAATGTTGTGAAATATTAATTCTAGCAGTTTTACAACAGTGGTTGATTCTTCCAAATTAAGTCAGGGAAATGAAGCTCTCAATCTCTAGAACCTGTGCCATGGTGAAGCTTCTTCTCAGTCACAGTCACATAGGTGCTTGCATTGGTAAAGTCAAGCCACTAGGAAATCATAAACACTCATGTATGTTTGTGTTCATATGCTTGGTGCTTGTGTATGAATGCTCACATGTATTCAGAGGTCATAGGTCAACAGAAGGTGTCTTACTTAAGTGCTCTCTACCTTAACTTTTAAGACAGCTCCCCTCACTGAAAGTGGAACTCATTGACTCAACAAAAGTGGCTGGAATTATGGACTGGCACATACATGTCACTGCACTTGGCTTTCTACATGCGATCTGAACTCAGACCCTCATGCTTGTATGCCAATCTCTTTAGCAACTGTTTATCTTCCCAGGCTCTAAAATGATAAAGGAAGGAAGAATGAAGGAAAGAGAAGGAGATAAAAAGAAGGGAAGGGAGGGAGGAATAAAGAGAGAAAGAAAGAAAGAAAGAAAGAAAGAGTTGGTAGTGAATACCTTAAATGATAGCTCCATATTTTCTCCTCCCCAAACATCAAGACCAGGGTCATAAGTTCCAAGCTCATAAAAGTAACTTTTATCAATAGAAAATAATCCACCTGCCATAACTGGGCACCTACAAAAAGAAAGGTTTGTGTTACACCCTTGTCCCATAGCAGCTTAACTTCTAGAGTGGGTCCTCTGTGTAGGAGTTTGAAAGAATTTCTGGATAGGCACAGGGAGGTCCTGGGATTTAGCTTACAGCTTGTCTTTAGTGAAAAGTTTCTGGTTCATGGAAGTTAAACCAATTAGAGGGTGTGTGAAGATGTGGCTGGGACTAAGACTGTTGTTATCTGTGAAATGTGTTCTGACATAAACCCCAGGGTTATTATGAGTTTCTCTGTGTCAGGGATTAATAGGGTACATTTCAAATTGAATCTGGGGGTAGGGATTAGCAAACTAGCTTCTCAGGAAAGTCTGCTAGCTTGGATTAGGTCTTGAATAGATATTAAGAGACAAGCTTACTACTATAGCCCATGCTATCCTTAAACATGCTTTCCTGCTTCTGCCTCCTAAAGTACTGAGATTATAGATATATACCATCATGTCTATACCTACAATTCTTGCTGGTTTTCAGATGCTAGAGTATAGCTTTCTTTTTAAAACTTATTTTCTGTCTTTATAAAAGAACTTTGGACTGCTGTCTAGTCTTCAGTTTCACACACCTACCTTATTACATCAGTTTCTTTAATTCCATTCTTTGCAACAACATCGGGAGGAATTGTTCTCCAGCCAAAGTTCATGGGCCATGTGAAGACACCTCTTTGGAAGTTGTCCACTGTCATGTAGCTAATTCAGGACAAACAAAACAAAGGAAATCTCAAATACTAAGATTATCGTTGTCTCTATGGACTTCACTGGCATAGCTTTATGATTGGCTCAGATGTGGGATGGATGCTTCCACAGGGGATTCTGCACCATTACCTCTTAATGTTTGCTCAGAGGAGATTGTGAATAGGACTTACACTGGAAGTTAGCTGGTTTGATTCCTTGTTTTCAACTTATACTCATCTTTCAGCCTGTAATGACCATTTCAGAGGAAGAAATGGCCACTTTAAAGAACATATAGTGTTTCCAAAAAGGGTTTAACTAGAAATCCAAGAAAAATAAATGTTTGAGAGTTCATCTGACTATCAAAAGGGATGAATTTGATAAAGAGCAATTGGATTTATTGACAGATAAAAATTGGTGTACTGGCCAAATAGATTATTGAATTGATAGGTTCTAATCCTCAGATATCTCTGATGTGTTTCCCTCTATTTGAGTAATTAGGTCATGCTTCTTAGGTTTTAACACAGAACTAGGGGGACCAGCACTCTTTGATGCTTTCCAATGTCCGGGTGTGTGGTGTGATAGTGTTACCTCATGTCCTTGTCATTGATGACTTCAATTACTGGACAGGCCACTTTCTTTCTATTTAAATAAACTCTCTCCAAAAGTGGCTCCAACCAACCGACATTGCATTCCACGTGAGAATCTAGGAATGTCAACACATCACCTGTAGAGAAAAAAAAAGAAAAGAGAAAGAAAACAAAAATCCACAACATTGAAAAATATGGTATAATACAGAGAATGAATGTGCTTCATCCTCAAAAGTGTTGGCAGTTGCTTGAGAAGCATGGCTATGAACACATGACTGTGTCTTCTCTTCTTACCTGATTCCTAGGATCTCATTTTGTAAGAATATGGAGAAATTTTAGAAATAATGATTTCCTGGAAGTACCATTTAATGTTTAGAAACAACTTACAAGCTACTGGAATGTTTACTTTTTTGTTATGATAAAACCATGACTGCTGCATCCTGGGGAGGAAAAGATTGATTTGGCTTGAATGATCCAGTCACAGCCCACTATTAATGGATGTCAAGGCACAAACTCAATGGCAGAAGCTAGAAGCAGAAACCACAGAGAAACACCACTTAACTGACATGCTCAGCTTGCTTTTGTATAAAACTCAGGATCAATGCCCTGTGGTGGGGCCATTCACAGCAGGATAGATTCTTACAAGATGTGCTGGCTAGTCCAATGTCCACTTTATATACAAATTAGAGCTGTCCGAAAGAAGGGAATCTTGATTGAGAAATGTCTCCATAATATCTGATTATAAGGCATTTTCGCAATTAGTTATTGCTGGAGGATAGCCCAACCCATTTAGTGTGTGTGTGTGTGTGTGTGTGTGTGTGTGTGTATGTGAGGAGTGTGCATCTCTGTGGTCTTGGGTTCTATAAAAAAGCAGGCTGAAGAAGCCATTGCAAGTAGGCCAATTGGCCAATAAGCAGCTCCTCTCCATGGCCTTTGTATCAGTTTCTGCCTCTGAGTTCTAGCCCTGCTTGGAATCCTGTTCTGACTTCCTCCAATGATGGACAGAGATTTGAGAGCATATGCTAAATAAACTCTTTTCTCTTCAACTTGCTTTTCTGTGATGCTGTTCCATTGATGCAGCTGAAACCCTAAGACATAATTAATCATTAATAATAATTGAAAAATTCTATACAAACATGCTCCCAGGCCACTCTGATGAACATAATTCTTCAGATGAGTTTCCCTTTATTCTGATTAATGTTCTCACTGACCATTTCAGTATGTGGCTGCACAATTAGCACCAAGTCTTATCATATAGTGCCTGTATTCTGTTTGTCTTATCTAAACCTGAAGTGGAGACTTGTCCTCATTTCTACTTAAGAGATAAAGATAGGAGGAATAAATAACTAGAGTAACTTTCCAAGGTAATTCACCTAGGAAGCCACATGCTGTTATGAAACCTCATGATGGGGATCCAAGTCTGCATTTACTCCCCACCTGGTCCAGATCTCACCTCATTAATATTCTCATTCATTTGTTGCCAGGACCTGAGGGAAAAAGCACCTGTCGAAAAACACATTTTGGAATTTTATCTTGCTTTATTTGGGGGAAGAGGAGACTCTCCTACATACTGATGCCATTGCTTCACTTTCAGATATTTTGTTTTAAAATAAAATCTCAGGATTTTGTTAGATAAGAAAATAAGGAGCTCCCTACATAGCTGGCTCCTGGTAATGTTTCTAATTGTGGCGGGATCGTCTGTGAAAATCGTGCAGCCATGCAGATACAGAGAGGCTGAGAGGCAGAGGAAATGGGGAGAGGACAGAAGTTATACACAAACAACTTGTGTCCTTTCAGCTTTACCCTATGGTGCATTTCTAAGATGCACCAAATACTCAGTCTTTTATCAAATGGCCTTCTATTTTGTAAATTACTCAAACTCAAATTCAGAGTTCTTGACAGAATTTTGGGCAGGTGTCAGGCTCACTTCTAGAAGCGAGGGTGCGTCCTTAGTTAAGATGCTACCAACTCTATTGTGGCAGCATATCTTTCTTCTTTTTAAGCTCTTGGACAGAGGCCTTCCGGTAATGCTGCCCAAAATACTGCTCTCAAACCATGCTGTCCACAGTAGATGAGAACATAGAGTGAAAATAAATGTTCTTAATCTTTATGGCAGTTGGATAAGAATTTATCAACTTATCATTTACTGTTTTATATATGCAGGCTTTGTTAATATGCAGGCATTTATTCTGGCCTGCCCTTAGGGAAGAACCGAGGAACAGCAAGACACTTCATCATCACCCTCTAGGGTGCTACACTCTTGTTACTGTGGCCAATAGTCAAGCACTCTCCCTATCTGTATGCACAAGAAGCAAATGCCTTCTCTGCCTACTTTCTTTTTCCTTCCTTCATACCTTGTTCAGAGGCTGCCTCAGCACCCCCACCCTCAAGCCAACAAACATTTCACCTGAGCTCTGTTGCATGGTTCCAATCTGTCAAGGTGCCTTCCACTGTTAAATCATTACCATCATCCCTTAGTATCCACAAGGTGTTGGTTACAGTCCTCCTCATGATACATTCTCAGGTGCTGATGTAGCTTTTTACATATAACAGTGTAGTATTTCCTACATATTTTAAACCATCCCTGGAGTACTTATGATGCTTAATCTTATGTAAATAGTTATGAGATTGAACTATTTGAGAAATAATGACAGAAAAACCACTCTGTTTATGTTTAGTACGAATGAATTTTTTCACATATTTTTAATACAAAGTTGGTTGAATCTATGGAAGCAGCACCAATATATACAGAGACCAGGTTGTATATATGCATAAACATATACAACTATCTTGTGTTAAAATGGACGTGTGATTTTATGTATCATTTACAAAATTTTATCTTAAATTTGTTTGTATTATAATTTACAAAAGGGTAGTCTTTCAAAAATTAGCGATGATTGTCAGAAGTATTCATTTTAGGTTCCTTGAGCAGAATTTCTTTCTAGTAAGTAGTGAACAATTAAGATTCACCTAGCTGGGTTTTTCCCCATGGAGAGCTATGGCCCTTGTCCAGGGAGGAAGATAGAATCTACTGCATATGTGGTTTGATGAAATGTCTTTTGTGATTACATATGTAAATTCATAAATTGTAAATTGTGATGTAAAGTTTATATCTGTTTTTATTTTGTATTTATCAAGAAAAACAGTAAAATGAATTTAAAATGCTGATAAGTTAACAATAACTATAAAGAAAATAAAAATCATAAGCATGACTTATCAAGGGTGATAATGCAAATAATTTGCTACACATAATATTACTTTTTGTTCAGCTTTCCCTCTGGATTTTTTTTCCTATCCCTGTATATCCCCATTCAAGGTCCCTTCCCCCTCCCGCCACATCAGGTCCTTTTTTCTTTCTTCACAACTCCCCATCCCCTCCCTGGGCAGGCTGCAGACAGTCCCATGGTCCCACTGATCCAATAAAGTTTAGTTCAGTCTCCACTCCTGGCAAATCCAGTTTTGTCCCCCCTCCCTCAAGAGTGAGTCAGGTGTTTCTATACGTGTAGTGGGATCCAAAGGGTCAGTCCAGGGTGTTTCTGATCCCAAGCTATTCAGTGGTTGTGGTTTGCAGCTTGGGCATGCTTGGCTTTTTTCTTGTTAGTTTGTTTAGAGACCACTAATGAGTGAGTATATCCCCTGCCTATCTTTCTGGTTTTGTGATACCTCACTCAGGAGGATATTCTCCAAATCCATCCATTTGTCTGCAAATTTTAGGATATCATTTTTTCTTACTGCTGAGTAGTATTCCATTGTGTAGATGTACCACAGTTTGTTAATCCATTCTTCAGTTGAGGGACATCTAGGTTGTTTCCAGGTTCTTGCTATTACAAATAATGCTGCTATGAACATAGTTGAGCTAATACCTTTGGACTGTGAATGTGCATCTTTAGGGTATACACCCAGAAGTGATATTGCTGGTTCCTTGGGGAGATTGATTCTCAATTTTCTGAGAAACCGCCATATTGCATTCAAAAGTGGCTGAACAAGCTTACACTCCCACCAACAATGGAATAGTGTTCCCCTTGATCCACATCCTCTCCAATATAGGCTGTCATCTGTGTCTTTTATCTTAGCCAATCTGACAAGTGTCAGGTGGTATCTCAAAGTAGTTTTGATTTGCATTTCTCTGATGGCTAAAGAGGAAGAGCACTTTTTCAGGTGCCTTTCAGCCATTCGAAGTTCCTCTGCTGAGAATTCCCTTTTTAGATCTGTACCCCATTTTTTGATAGGGTTGTTCAAGGTTTTGGGCTCTAAATTCTTGAGCTCTTTATATATCTTAGATATCAGTCCTCTATCACTTGTAGGGTTGGTGAAAATCTTTTTCCATTCTGTAGGCTGTCGTTTTGTCCTATTGACAGTGTCCTTGGCTTTGCAGAAGCTTCCTAGCTTCAGGAGATCCCACTTATTGATTGTTGGTCTTAGTGTCTGTGCCACTGGTGTTATATTTAGGAAGTAGTCACCTGTGCCAATTCGTAGAAGTGTATTTCCCACTTTCTTTTCTATCAAATTCAAAGTGGTTGGGTTTATGTTGAGGTCTTTGATCCATTTGGATTTGAGTTTTGTGCAGGGTAACAGGCTCATATCTATTTGCATTTTTCTACACACTTCCATCCAGCTATGCCAATACCATTTGTTAAATATACTATCTTTTTTCAATTGAATGTTTTGGGCCTCTTTGTCAAAGATCAGGTGTTCATAGGTTTTTGGGTTAATGTCTGGATCCTCAATTCTATTCCATTGGTCCACAAGTCTGTTTTTATGCCAGTACCAGGCTGTTTTTATTACTGTAGCTCTATAGTACAACTTGAAGTCAGGGATGGTGATACCTCCTGAGATTCTTTTGTTGAGTAAAATTGTTTTCGCAATCCTGGCTTTCCTGTTATTCCAAATGAAATTGAGTATTGTCCTTTCAAGGTCCAAGAAATATTGTGTTGGGATTTTGATGGGCAGTGCATTGAATCTGTAGATTGCCTTTGGTAGAATTGCCTATTTTATTATGTTTATCCTACCTATCCAGGAACATGGAAGAGCTTTCCATTTTCTGATATCCTCTTCAATTTCTTTCTTCAGTGATTTAAAATTTTTGTCAAATAGGTCTGTTACTTCTTTGGTTATAGTTACTCCAAGGTATTTAATACTATTTGCAGCTATTATAAAGGGTAATGTTTCCCTTATTTATTTTTCAGCTCTTCTATCTTTAGTGTATAGAAGGGCTACCGATTTCTTTGAGTTAATCTTGTATTCTGCTACATTGCTGATGGTGTTTATCAGCTGTAGAAGTTCCTGGGAAGAATTTTATGGGTCACTTATGTACACAATCATATCATCTGCAAATAAAGATAGCTTCCCTTCTTCTTTTCCAATTTGTATCCCCTTAATCTCTCCATTCACTTATTGCTTTAGCTAAAACTTCGAGAACTATATTGAATAGATAAGGGGAGAGAGGACAACCTTGTCTAGTTCCTGACTTTAGTGGGATTTCTTTGAGTTTTTCTCCATTAAGTTTGATACTGGCTGTCGGCTTCTTGTAAATCACCTTTATTATATTTAGGTATTCTCCCTGTATTCCTGATCTCTCCAGGGCTTTATTCATAAAGTAGTGTTGGATTTTATAAAAGGCTTTTTCAGCATCTAAGGATATGATCATGTGGTTTTGTTCCTTTAGTTTGTTTATATGATGGATAACATTTACAGTTTTTCGTATGTTGAACCAGCCCTGCATTTATGGGATGAAGCCTATTTGGTCGTGGTGGATGATATCTTTTATATATTGTTGTATATGGTTTGCCAAAATTTTGTTGAGAATTTTCGCATCAATATTCATGAGGGAAATTGGTCTGTAATTCTCCTTCTTTGTTGTGTCTTTGAGTAGTTTAGGTATTAGGGTAATTGTGGCCTCATAAAAGGAATTTGGCAATATTCCTTCAGTTTCTACTGGGTGAAATAGTTTGAGGAGTAAAGGTAGTAATTCTTCTTTGAATGTCTGGTAGAATTTGGCACTGAAACCATCTGGACCAGGGCTTTCATTTTTGGGGAGGTTTTTAATGGCAGCTTCAACTTCCTTAAGGGTTATAGGCCTATTTAGGTAATTAATCTAATTTTCATTTAATTTTGGTAGATTATACCTGTCCAGAAATCTGTCCATTTCTTCTAGGTTTTCCATTTTTGTGGAATACAGATTTTAAAAATATGATCTGATAATTCTCTGTATTTCCTGGGGGTCTGTTGTTATGTCCCCCTTTTCATTTCTGATTTTGTTGATTTGAACACTGTCTCTCTGTTTTTTGATTAGTTTGGCTAAGGGCTTATCTATCTTGTTAACTTTCTCAAAGAACCAACTCTTAGATTCATTGATTCTTTGTATTGTTCTTTTCGTTTCAATTGTATTGATTTCAGCTCTAAGTTTGATTATTTCCTGCCCTCTACTCCTTCTAGGTGAGTGCTTCTAATTGTTCTAAGTGTTTCAGCTGAGCTGTTAGGTCTCTAGTGTGGGATTTCTCTAGGTTTTTCATAAAGGTATCTAGCGCTATGAATTTTCCTCTTAAGACTGCTTTCACTGTGTCCCACAAGTTTGGACACTTTGTGGATTCATTTTCATTAAATTTTAGGAAGACTTTGATTTCTTTCCTAATTTCTTCCTTGACCCAGAGGTGGTTCAGTTGAGTGATGTTTAGTTTCCATGAGTTGGTAAGCTTTCTTTGGTTTTGATGTTGTTGAACTCGAACTTTAGGCCCTAGTGGTCCGATATGTTACAAGGGATTATTTCCATTTTTTTGTATCTGTTGATATTTGCTTTATGACCAATTATGTGGTCAGTTTTGGAGAAGGTTCCATTAGGAGCTGAGAAATATGTATATTCCTTTGTGTTTGGGTGGAAGCTTCTGTAGATATGTGTTAAATCCATTTGCATCATAACCTCTTTTAGACTCCTTATTTCTCTGTCTCGTGAGTCTCTGTCTAATTGATCTATCCAGGGTTGAAAGTGGGGTATTGAAGTCTCCCACTATTAGGGTGTAAGAACTGATGTGAGATTCGAGCTTTAGCAGTGTTTCTTTTATATAAGTAGGTGCCCTTATATTAGTGCATAAATATTCAAGACTGAAATTTCCTCTTGACCAATTTTCCCTGTGATGAATAAGTAGTGACCATCTTGGTCCCTTTTTATTGCTTTTAGCTTAAAGTCTACTTTGTTAGATATTAGGATTGCAACCCCCGCTTGTTTCTTAGGACCAGTTGACTGGAAAATCTTTTCCCAACCCTTTATTCTAAGCCTGTGTCTGTTCTTGCGGTTGAGGTGTGTTTCTTTAGGCAACAGAAGGATGGCTTCTCTTGTTGTATCTATCTTGTTAGTGTGTGACATTTTATAGGAGAGCTGAGTCCATTGATATTAAGGGAAATAAGTCCATTGATTGATATTTCCTGCCATTTTTGGTGGTAACTTGTTTGTATTTCCTTTCTCTAGGGTATTCTTCTGTGGAATTATTGATTGTTTGTGATTTCGTGAGTGTATCTGGGTCCTTATGTTGTAGTTTTCCCTCTAATACTCTCTGTAGTGCTGGATTGGTAGATAGATATTCTTTCAGTCTGACTTTGTCCTGAAATACCTTGTTTACTCCATCTATGGTGATTGATAATTTTGCAGGGTATAGTATTCTAGTTTGGCAGCCTTGCTCTTTTAGCGTCTGTATAACTTCTCACCAAGTCCTTCTAGTTTTCATCATTTCCATTGAATAGTCAGGCATAATTCTGATGAGTCTGCCTTTATATGTGAGTTGGCCCTTTTCTTTTGCAGCTCTTAAAATTTTTTCTTTGTTCTGTATGTTTTGTGGCTTAATTATAATGTGACGCGCTGACTTTTTTTGGGTGTCATATCTATTTGGTGTTCTGTAAGCTTCTTGTATCTTTATAGGCATTTCCTTCTTCAGGTTAGGGAAATTTTCTTTTATGATTTTATTGAAAACATTATGTGTGCCTTTGAGCTGGTATTCTTCTCCTTCTTCTATTCCTATTATTCTCAATTTAGGTCTTTTCATGGTGTCTCAAATTTCTTGAACATTTTGAGTTATGGCTTTTTTAGTTTTACTATTTTCTTTGACTGATATATCTATTTGAGCTACTGAGTCTTCCACTTCAGAGATTCCATCTTCCATTTCTTGAACTCTGTTTGTTATCCTTGTATCTGTGTTTCCAGCTTTTTTCTTCAGATTTTCTATTTCCATCTTTGCCTCATTTTGTGCCTTTTTTATTGCTTCTATTTCAGCCTTTAGTTCCTGGCATGTTTCTTTCATAGATTTGTTCATCTCTTCCAATTTTTTGTTTGTATTTTCTTCTATTTCCTTAAGGCTATTTTTTATATCTTCTTTGAGAGCTTCGATGATCATCAAAAAGGAATTTTTGGTGATGCTTCCTTCTGTTTCCTCATCATTGCTCAGTTCAGGTCTTGTATTTGTAGGATCGCCACTTTCTTCTGGAGTTACCTTGTTGTTCTTTATATTATTATGTAAGTTTTTGCACTGGCGTCTGCCCATGGCTTTAGTGGTTCACTATTAGGTGGCTCCTGGTCAGTTGTGGCACTCGGGCTTGTGTGCCTCCTGTGACCTCTGAGGAAAAGGTCTGCTCAATCACTACTTCTGCACTGTGCAGGGGACTGAATTTCAAGTCTTCAATCTTTCTCTGTTTGACCAATCAGAGGTGGGGTGGCGGCTGTGCAAACTCCCTCAGCTGCAGCTGGGGGGGCCCTGACAGGCAGAGTTTATCTCTGCCTGCTTCAGGGTGCTCTAGGACATGCTCTGCAGACAGCACCGGGTCCCGGAACCCATAAAGCTTATTTCTTAACAGGAGCCATTGTCAAAAGAGTTTGACATATACTATGTCAACACTGAGTCAATGTTCTCAGAGGTACTGATTAATGTGGAACATAAATTTAAATTTTTACATTTGGGTTTGATAAACTCAAAGACAGTATTTTATGGAAGGAACTGCAACCAACTCCCATTGTTTTTACGCAAGTTTACCTGAAGAGAACCCAACCTCCTACACCACTGTCATCTAGTAGCTTGGCAATCTGAGAGGTCATTGCCAGCATACTTGGTTCTCTGTGCAGGCAGGGAGCAATCTCATGGTTTTCATGATGTACACATTAGCTTTCTCCATATGGATGTCTAATTTTCATTTTAAAGTCAACAGAAGGTGTGTAAGAACTCACCACAGTTCCTTCAGTTATGGCTCCAATATCCATCTGATTCCAGTTCAAGGCTGTTTTATTTACTTTATTTTTTGATTTCTCGGATTCCCTCTCTCATCATTTCTTATCTGATGGTGTATCCTATATCCTCCATTCCCAGTATAAACTATAACCTGATTGTTTCTCTAACTTGCCTTGTTCCTCCCTGGTTCAGGACAACTTTAATAGCCTCCTAACTGAATTCTCTACTTCTCTTCTCTCATCTCTCTGATATCCATTTTCTATATGGAGGCCATCCTGGGCTTTTAATGCAAATTAGACAATTTAGCTTTGTGTTCACTGACCTTCACTGTTTTTCTAACATTTCTTACCTGACACACAGAACTGTACAGAAGTTCTATCTTTGTCTGCCTCCAGATGAACCTCTTACCACTCTCTTCTCTACTCAATCATCATCAGTACCTATAAACTCCTTCTCTGCTTTGAAAGTGCCAAGTTCACGTCTATACTTGAACACTGGCACACATGAATATTCTTCAGCCACATGCCAGCTGATAACTTTCCTTCCTAAATTATTTCTTAACTAGTCTATTTTTGCATTACTCATAGATTTACTTTATTAAGGCAAGGAAAGACAATTTTTTAAACACAGGCTGCCAGGTAAGGATGATGGGGGATAAACACAATCAATGTAAATGATACATATGCATAAAAATTTCATAATGAAACATTATTATGTCCAATGAACATATGGAAAAATGTAAAGTCACTGCTAGGCACAAAACTCATTAGCAACACATTCACTTAGCATGCACAAGGCCCTGGATTTAATCCTTAATATGATACTTAATAAATGAGAGTGAATACAAAATAAAATATATTAGCTATCACCATAATGTCAATTTTGTTGTGATACATTTGTTGCTCACTTAAATTTTCTATTGTAAAATGTGATGGTTAATCTTAGATGTTGACTACATCAGAAATCACCCAAAATGGTGCTGAGCACCCTGTGAGGCAATTTCTTCAACAAGTTAATCAAAGTGGTATGAATATTGACCCTAACGTTAGCAACAGCTTCCAGAAGCCCAGGTAAAAGTAATGAATGAAGGGAGCTTTGTTTTTTGCCTGATTACTCCACTCTGGCTAGCAAATTTGTCTACTCAGCTGCAGCTGCTGCATTCCTTTGCTAATATCAGAATCCAGCTTTTTTTTTTTTGGATTTCTATTGTGAATTATAGGCCAGTCTTGTATTAGTTTCCTCTGTGATTAAAACCTTCCATCTTGAAGGGAAATGTCTTAAGAGAGATTGTTCACAAGAATATGAAATAACAGGATGTTTTAAGGGGAAGTGAAATACTACAGGAAAGTTCCTTAAGATAGGAATTAAATAGTTTAAATAGCTTCAGGAAGTTCCTAAAGCTGATAAGATTCACTAAGCCCCTCCATTATACCAAAGGTATATAAATAGTAAAGACTGCTGAGAAGAGACTCTTAGAGAAGTCTAGTTGCTTGGAAAAAGCAGAGGCTAGGAGAACTGTCTAGAGACAAGACCAGCTGAGATGACTTAAAGAGGCTCAGACCAATTAAGCCACCTCGAAGAACACTCTACAACCTGTTGTGCTTCATGTAGGCTGTGCAGTAGGCTCCAAGTTCTTAGCCTTTGTGACTTGTCACCCATGCTGGAGTGAGCGTTGATGACACAACTGCCTTTGAGTCACTTCTTCTTCAGTAAGTGACCTCCAAACTTGTAAGTAAAACTGATAAAACTCACTGGTTCACTAAATTGGATTTTGGTGTTATCTTTTATGGGCTCCCTATCTGTGGTGAGTAGATTCTGTGTTTCTTCTCCTCAGGAAAAGGCAGTGATATCACAAGCTATTCTCCAGGAATTCTCCAGTTCTTCAGTGACAGAGACCACTGAAATGCTCAGCATTATTGACTGAGTATCCACCATGTGCTCCCCCCTTTCAGTCATTGTTGGACTACTGAGACTGGATTGTGTGAGGCAATCTAATAAATCTCCCTTTACTATATATTCAGACTATCAGTCCTGTTCTAAAGAATCTCAACAAAGACACAAACAAATCAAGTTTTATTTTAACAAACCAGTGGAATGATAAGAATATTTGGGATGTGTAATTACAAGAAAATAAGACTGAAGTGAGCATCATGTGAATTTATTACTCCAAGCTGATAGAGTGGTGCCTATAAACAACAAAGAGTGGTAGTATATAAGAAAGCCAACACTGGACTCGGGTGTCTGGGTACAGATGCATACATTACCCTGATCAGCTTGAGAGAATGAGAGCAATTATCCAATGACTGTACCTGCTTCACAGAGGCACTGTAAGGATTAAGTCAGTTGGTATGGGAGACTATAGAGTAACATCTAATTTACAAAATCTGCTATCACTGTATGGCACAGATCCTTCCATAGAAAAATATGAAACTGATGCTTAGTGTTTTAACATGTCTAGAATACTCACTGACAGAAAGGATTCACCTTTCAGTCACTCCAGAACACTAAGTTCTACAAAGAAACAAGGAAATTGGTGTCATATTCTTTGGAACCACAGAAATAACTGTGGGAAAAAGGGGGAGGGAGCTTCAGAAAAAGAGAGGTGTAAGGATTTGAGAATTAAATGATTCTGAAGTCTTCAAATACTTAGGGATTCAGTTACAAAATCTCAGGTTTAAATCGGCTCGGAGAGTCAAATTCTGGACAATTTGAGCAGTTAAGAAGAATGATGGTCAGATATCCACATACAATTTCCACAGAAACAAAGTCCCAGTGGAATTTGATGGGGCAGGGGAAGAAGGTCAGGAAGAGAGTAGGAGGAGAGAAGGAAGAAGAGAAGAAAGGAGATGGAAAGAGACAGAGATCTCAGAGGGATCTCTACTATGTAAAGATGGCAGCTTAAAAAGGAGAAATTACACAGCTGATTTGTACGCTCTCCTTCTAATTCTAGCAACGGTCAGCAGTATGTCCTCTATCACTGTGTCAAATGTGTGAGCATTGTGTTAATCTTTGGAGGCAGAGGATTAACCAGCAAGTTACTTTCAGTCCCCAAAGGAGAGATCTAGTTGTCAATATCTTAGTATAGTCAAGAGTGAGACAGCCTGACAATAAAGGAAGAAACACGAAACTGGCAACTGCTGTCATATGGAGTCACACTGCAGATGTTGGTCACACTCAAGTCATTTATCCTACAGGTAACATGAAGATTGAAAATTTATAACACGGTCAGTTGCACAGACAATCATGGAGTTGCCTTGGCCTGGCTGCCTTGAGAGGTTTTTTCCAGGCTAGAGTCCACAGCTCCTGGGGAACAAAATGCCTTCCAGTTCTTGAGAGACTGATATACTCCCTCTGGTAGTGATGCACTCAGGCCACTTTCTCTGTGGTTTCTTTTATAGTCAAGGAAGCATGAAGGTTTGACAAGACAACTGGTCTTAGACATTAATTTTTGTATATCCTGTATGACTTGCAAATTTCACTATATCTTGGCAGCTACAACTGTATTGATCCTGGCAATTGCCATTATATTCTGTTTCTGATAAAAGTATAACAATTCTGATTGCTCTCAATAAAACTGTCACAGCCTCAGTTGTGTTGTGGCCCCTCCAACCAGTCTAATTTAATTTCTCAAGGGCATATCAGATGACCTTGGCCTGGGAAGTAAGTGCAGACAGTTAAACTATTATATAAATATATTGCCTGGAATTTTAAAATAACACAGCATGTCAGTGCAATGTGTGAGGTTGACTAGACTAGGAGATTAAAAAGGACAAAATAGCCAAACAAAGCACATAAAATTTAAAAAGATCTTGAATTGAAAAAAATATTGGGAATAATGAGAATAGTTGAAAGAAAATTTATAGGGATTTGCTGCTTTTTAATATGAAAGTATGGTCATTTGAAAGAATGTACCCTCCCTTTTATTTTCAGTAATGCCCAGTGAACACTCATGGGTATAGTGTCATGGTGTCATAGTACCTGTGAATTCCTTTTCAAAGACCCAGAAAATATGGCTAATGTATCCATGACCCTCTGTGTGTGTGTGTGTGTGTGTGTGTGTGTGTGAGAGAGAGAGAGAGAGAGAGAGAGAGAGAGAGAGAGAGAGAGAACATGCATTTCACAAGGCTAAAAATTAATAGCAATAAAAGATGAACATATGTGTATTCCTGGTTCTATTCTTTCAAACTCCTTTAAAAAATCATAAATTAAAGCGAACCTGTGATGATATCAAAAGATCAGCAGTTTCTTACCTGTTGCATTCTGTGCCCCTGCCAGCCTTGCTCTGATCAAGCCATGCCTCTCTTGCAGGCGAAGAATCCGAACTTTTGGAAACTGAGACATATATTTATCCAAATTAGCTTTTAGGTAGTCTATGTCAGGGTAAGAATAAACAGAGAATACTTTAATTAATGAGATTACCAGCAGTGTCTTTGCAAAGCCAAATTCAAAACTGTGATGTCATTCCAGTTACCAATTTTATGTCTTGGGCCATAATTTTATTTGATGTCATCTTACTGAAAATATTTCCTGTGGGTTCAATATTCTAAAGTGACTGATTTCTCAAATCCAACAGAGGAGCCTAAGTCATGTGTACAAATTCAAAACTGTAAAGAAACCAGCACAATTGTGATTGGTGAACAGTTATCATTTCCTCCCTGACTTTCTATGATGAATACTTTATTGAGTATATTAAAGGGCTAGTAGGCAGAGCAGCAAGTAGAATACTGTGTTTATGTAAGACAACAGGCTGCTGAGGTCTCCAGTTTTGGAGAAGCACTTGCTTGGTTGGACTGAGTATATTTGTGAGAAGCTTCTTTGCATGTAATTCTCATCATGGGAAAGAAAGCAGTCCTGACTGGTAGGTGTGCAGCTTGAGGAAATCAGCCTACTGCTTAGGTTTATGTTTTAATGGCTCCACAGAAAGCAGCAATTTGGCATGTATAAATATTTAAATTTCATTAAATTACCCTCTGGACTCAAACTCCTATTGCCTTCCATTAAGCTTTAACTTTTCAGGAGGAATCCAAGGCATTTTTCTTACCTTTGGTGCTGAAGTCATCTACCAGCAGAATCTCCTTGATGAGATGTGGAGGGGAACGGTTGAGGACACTGTGCACAGACCTCAGGAGTGTGGACCACACCTCATCTACAAAGCACACAATGATGCTGGTGGTTGGGAGGTCATTGTGAACTAGCTGTTCTGCACACCTGGGCCAGAATATAAACACAGCTCAAGAGACATGCCACTGAGATCACAAAGGGCCCTAAGTAATCTCCACACACACACACACACACACACACACACACACACACACACACACACACACACACACACCTATCCACCAGCTTATATGTATACTACTATCATCTTGTTGTATGACTCAGCAATAGCATTTGTTGAAATGACTAATGATGGCTGACATGGTGTCTCCTTTGGAGGTATGAGACTGAAGCAAAGAGAATAGGAACTTTGGAGGGGGTTAGACTCAACTTTAGTCCTACCAGCAAGATACTAACCTCAACAACAACTTATTCTTTCCGTGCCTCAGTTTTTATATCTGCCAAACAAGGTAATGGTCCTTTAAAAGTTGTAGAGCCTAAAGAACTGCATAGAAACCTGGCACAGACTTCACTGAATTGTAGCTATTGCTACCATTATTAAATTATATACCAGAAGAGCACATTCTGAGTTATTTAGTGTTACTAAGTAGTTTATGACCGCCTATATAAATAGCCATCTGCCAAATGCCAGAAGAGATATCCTTCACTCCACTCAGCATATGAATGTATTTATGGTACAATGTACATGTGCCAAATAATTGCATTCTTTCCCACTTCTCTATTTGGAAGTGCCTTGCTGTGACTACTGCAGAGTAGCTGTACTTGAAGTCATTTTTCTGGCATAGAAATGAGAGCCAGGCTAAGAGGGAACAGGGGCTTGGTGGGCTGCACCTGGACGTGATTTCTAACAGGCTGTGCAGCTGATGCTGCCTTGCTGCGGCGTTATCTGTGTCCGGCCCCTGTCACTGCTACAGGGCAACTTCTAGTGGGACCTTCCAAATTATGACATTCTGCTAACACACCTCCTCTTATACTAACATAATAAGAGATGGATATGAATAAATACTTAAGTACTCTGCCTAATTCCAATGTAAGACTCAGACCTCTTTCCGCTTTTAACAGATGAATGGCTGAAGTCGCAACAGACTGGCTCAGTTTTGTATTTAATGAATAAGACAGATAAAAGCAAATGCTATAGCTAAACAAACAACATTTGTTTGATTTTGTTTATGGTTGTCAAAGTACTGTTGTGAACATAACTTAATTCAATATCATGCCAATTGTTTGAGATGTAATTGTATAATGTATTATCATATACTTCATTAAATGGGGCAAAATGAAGTATGAGACAATCATTGACTCACCCAGCATCATTTACCTAGTTATACTACATATGGGAATGTAATGTGATGTGGTTTTTATTTCATTGGTCTATCATGATTTTATGCACTAATAGAGTGTGGATTGGGAATCAAATAAACATATGGTCACATATCACTTATCCCTAATTACTGGCTACTTATCCCTAATTACTGGCTTGAAGAAATTGCATAACTTTTTTGAACTTGAACTGGCCAACTACAAAGCACAGATTAAAAATCTTTCTTGCTTAAATATATATTTGATACAGAGCCTTTTCTGAAGAAATAAAAGCAAACCCATCAAGGTCTATAATTTCAGTTCGTTCCTAAAGTTATTGGTTAGCATAATAACAGAAAGACCTTGGAAAAACATACATCCAGCTTTCAGCTCCAAAAAACAGATTCAGAAAGTATGCATAGAAAGTGAGAATTTTTGTCATAAACAGAACAAGAGACAGAAGAATGACTCACAAGTCAGTGGGGGAATGTAAGTTCTTACATAAAGCTAATTCGGTATCCTCACAATATGTGATTAAACTTAAGAAAACATTAGAAGGCTGAAATGAACATGTACTAGTTTCAGGTGTTATAAAGTCAAAATAACACATTTCAATCAGATGTCTTAATCTGATTTTAATGTTAATGCAAAATAACAGGCTGCCTAAATTAATCTTATTCTGTACTAAGAACATCTGCGTTGGAATTTCTAAAAACCAAGCATTCCTGACTATGTTTAAGGATTATATTAATTACCTGTGGGTGCTGTAGCACCTAGGATTTCTGCTCTGCACCTTCCCCTAGTTTTTCTGTCCTCGCTTACATTTTCTATGAACAGAAAGAGGTTATCATGTTACAGCTTCAAAGCCGGGCTTACTGCTCTCTTTACCAAAATGTCCAAGTTCATCACTTTCAAATTCTGTCCATTTTTATGTGACAGAGAACACAATTTAGTCAAGTTCCCTGCCACTCTAAAACACATTACCTTTTCCCCAGTTCCCCATCACCTACTGCTGAGTCTCTGAAACATTTCCTGTGCTCATATTTTGACCAATATCTTCTTAGGATGACATCATGTTCACAGAGGTGATAGAAATACCCTGACAGGCAAACTTAGCATTCATGTTGTCCTATTAATGTCTTCAGGACAAACATTCTAGATGAGTTTTGGTTTTGGTTTTGTCAAGTTTGCCAAAATTCTGCCAGGTTCTGACTTCTATTTACTAATTACTAATTTTGGCACAGGTCATTCACCTGTCCATTATGGAAGGAATTGTTGCAGACTGTGGGAATTAGAAAGTAAATAAACCTTTGAAGAGCCATTTCCTTCATTCTACCCCAAGGACTTAAGAAGCTAAAGTGGGAAATAGCTTTTATTTGGGAGGGGCAATGTGCCTATTTATCCTTAAATGTGGACTCTCCCTTCCCCTAACACAAAGGTAGGTTGACTTATAACTTAGAGAAATGTTAAATTAGCCATTTACTCTCTTAGTTTTTCTTTCCTTCTTCTAAAAAACAATTTGAAACCTCTTTAAAGTTTATAATTTTTGCAGAAATCCAATAAAATATTAATTATAATATTTTGCCATAAATTAAATATTGATACTCAAATTTAGGAAAGAATTATGAAAAAGAAAGATACCAATTACAGGCATGCTGAATATCAATTTAAAAATGTAGTTGACTGTATAATCACCAACAGTTGAAGAACAAGTTTGGAAATAAAATTAAATTCTAAAATTTATTTTATGAGCTAGCTTCTATCTCTAAGATAAGGTTCCAGTTCTCAGAAGCTGTGGCAGGGAGCAGGAAAGCTTGGAATGATGAGAAGGGGGTTCACTGAGAAGGGAAATGGTGAGGCTAGAGGGCAATTATTAGTCCCAGCCAAATACAGGAGCAGATAGTGTTGTGTAGACTATTTTGTAAGAAATCTTTTAAAAAGAAGCAGAAAGCTGCTAGGTAGGAACGTGGCAAATTTGGAAGCCTCTTTCTCTCCCTTTACTGAAGGATAAAATCATATTTATGAGTGTAAAGGGTGGTGCAGATAGAATTAAGAACTGATAAAAGATATCAGTGACTTTCAAAATGATCAATGGGGTGGGCTCTCCTTACGTTGGTCGACCTTACAGTGGTTGTGGATGCCACTGATTTGTCTTGTCTCTTTAGGTCATGCTTGATATTTTCCTGGTCACCTGATATTGCATACTCATTGGATTTTCATCCTTTCTCTTCCTAAGCTCCCCTCCTACTCCCAGTTCTTCATAACCACCAAGTCAGTGATTGTGACATTAGAGTTTATGGCTTTGTCTCATCAAGGAGCCCCAGTCCCATACACTTATGGACAGCTTCTTTGGCTCATTTAGGTATTAACTTTGATATTTTCTGCACAGAGCTTTCTCTGGCCACCCTGTCAAAGTCCAGCTGTTCTATTATCCTGCACTTATTAGCTAACTGCACTTCTTTTTTAGCGTCCGTTTATCAATGTTATTTCATTCTTCTATGTCCCAGAATTCTTAAATTTAGGTCAAATCTGCTTTCTTCCTGGATTACCACAAGCTTCTAGGAGTGTTGCACCTAATAAATATTTGATAAATCATATTGAATAGATGAATGAGAGGATAGAGATAGAGTAGAGCTTAAATTTAAAGTCTGAATAAACAAGTAAGAAGATATTTTCCTATGAGACAGGGGAGAAAAGGTGATAATAAATACAGATAACTTCATGTGCAGGAATGAAAACCTACATTTATGTTGGGTAATTTTTAATCATCACACAGAACCTGCAGACTCTGTTTTTTTAAATATTCATTTAGATAGATGGATATAGATATAGATTGATATTTATCTGCAAGTATGTCTTTATAACACATGCATGGAGTTCTTTTGGAGTCCATAAAACAATAATGGTTCCTCTGGGATCAGTTACAGGTGGGTTTGAGCTGCCATATAGGTGCTGTGAATAGAATTACATCTTGAAATCTCTGGAAGATCAGTCATCTCTCCAGACCCATGGACCTACAAGTGTTCTAAATACCTAACTTGTATAATAGTCTTGTAGAATAAACATGTAAATTCTTTATCTGAAAAGAAGTACACTCCTGGAAATATTTTGCATTTAAGCTAGACTTTAGTTGTAATCCCTTCTGTGATACAACAGAAATCAGGGTTTCCAATGGGAAAACACAAACAGGTAGTTTGCTTTACTTAACTGGTGTAAGAAAAGTTAGAATGTTCTGGAATGCAAATGAGAAATCTCTCCTAGATATACATTCAGAAGATTTTCTTGTGCTTAAAATTGGGCATGGCTTGAAATATAAAATATAGTGCTGTTTTGGGTGACCCAACTTTAGGTCATACACTTTTAGGAACTTGATCTTCTATATCAATACATGGGTTAAACATGTGCCAAATGTCTAACAAACCAGATTTCTTGCTTATTCACAGACACAGCAGGTCAGAGCCCACAGTTTTCAGCACTAGTAATATTTACTCCCAATACTAGTAGTGGCAGCCATTCAGTTATCTAAATTTCATAAGTTGCAAAACAACTTCAAATTATTTTCCCCTGACAGTGAATTATCTTTGTTCTGATTTGTTGGAGTCATGATTTCTGCTACTTTTGCAAGCAGGGAACAGCCACAGAAATCTAACTTATATTCATGATATTTGGGTTTGTGAACTTTTCTAAGATTAAGAATTGATGATTATATTCTAAATAATTTATGACACAAACTTGGTATTTAGAATCTACAAGTCCTGCTCTCTGTTTAAAAATGACTCAGACTCATTTGCTTACAGGAGTTTGGGAGTCCAGGTCTGGATCAGTTCAGCAATCCAAAGACTACAGATTATGGGGAACTTCCTGATGTAAGACCAAGATGGAGGACAAAGGCTGAGGATGTGGGAAGGTAAGGAAGGACCATTTAATCCTCTGTAGCATCGACTGGCTGCATGAGCATCAGCAGGCCACTTAATCTTTACAACCTCTGATCATTCATTTTTAGAGTGAAGGCTATGATGTTTGCATCACAAAACAGCTATGCATGTTTGATGAGACAATGGATATAAGAATACTGGACAGGCATCACTCAGAAAACCCTGTGTGAACTTAGAATAACTACCTAGACTCACACACAGATTCTGACTTGAAGCACTGCCCTGTCCCAAGCAGTGTTTTTCATCTTAATCTACCAAGTGCCTGTTCATTTATCAAGAGACTCCAAAGCTGATGGTTCATCTTCTCAGTATCTGTGCACTCAGGCCTTGGCCGCTGACTTGATTTGAATGGAGTCTATCAAGTACACACCATTTCAAATCAGAACACTGAGAGAATGATAACATTCTCTCATTTCTATGAATTTTTCATTTTATTCCAGTAGAGGAAAAGCACGTCATATGGGTCAAATCTCAGTCTTTATGGGTTTGAACAGAAGGTCGGAAGAATATGTTTCAACTTCTATTTGCAATTCAACTACAGCCTCCATGGGAGCCTTGAGCAGCCTTCACTCCCCACACTCTGATATCTTTGGGAGCATCAGGAGAATTGAGTGGCCAGCAAAGAGGCTCTGTCTGGAATTATATTCTTTCTTAAGACCTTAAAATTATTTGAGCCTCTTTGCCTCTCTCTGATAAGAGGGTATACAGATATGAGGATTTTACTTTTGTGTTCTGTTCTTTTTAGGGTAAATGATCCTTGACATTTAGTTAAAATCACCTGACTCAGAGCTCTCAGGGCTACTCTGCCCCTTCTCACTAAAGCCTTTAGCCAGACGATGCTGCAATTGTGGAGGCAAGTATATGTCATCAGAAGGAATGGACTCAGGCTCAGAAATACATCCCATCGGCACCAACACTTGCCACTTAAACAATAGTCTACTTTGAGCAGGCAGCTGTTAGGGTGAAATTGGGACAGCAAAAGGAATTAAGATGGCAGAGTTCTCGGACAGAACTAGGCTGGGAGAAGGCAGGGCATCTGGGGGGCCATGTTTCTTGCCTGCCCTACTGTGTGTGACCTTGGGCAAGTCACTCCTGTCCTTAAACCTCTCCTGGAATGTAGATTGGACTCTTCACCAATTATTATCTCTTGAGATTCTATACACAATGCTCATTTTCCTTTTCACCTTTAACCTATGCATGAGGAAGAGAAGAATCTTAATTTCTCCAACAGTCATTTGAGTATAAGGAATCAGAAGAAGGTTATGGAATCTATGCAGGAAGAGGACTCAAATTAGAAGTTTGGGACCCTTATGAATCTCAAGTCTGTTAGTTGGTTTTGATTTTCTCACCTGTAAAACATACAAGGCAGGTTCTTATTCTTAGTGCTGCTGGGAGGTGCTTAGTATAAAATGCACGTACATATATAACATACCAACACATATGTGCATCCATCACTGTCTGGAATATAATAAGAATATCTTCTGAAATATAATAAGAATGAGAAAGAGATAGATTTTCCTTCACAAAGAACCTTGACAAAGCAAGGAATCCTAGGCATATCATTGTGAGGTTGACTAGCTAGGGTCAGAAAGAACAAGGTTGCTGAAGTGGAATTATTATGCAGCAAAGACAAATAAGAAGGCTAATTATTGATGTCCTGCCTGTCACATCAGAGCTGTGAGCCCTAGCCTCTCTGTGTGTGTTTCTCCATTTGTTAATAAGGAGTTGTAATACTTTATCAGTCTGTCCTGACTGTTGTGATGGTCAAATGGGATACCAGACATGAAAGATAAATGGTACCAGCTGCCTGGCCTGGTGTGTTGGCTTTGGACCAACAGCAAGAAAGTGTGGAATGCAATAAGTCAATGTCACTGCCTGAATCACCTGCAAAAATGTCAACCCCAGCTTCTTCATAGGTACCACTAAGTTGATGGTGACCATATCAACCTTGAAAATTTGTTCTTAGGTTAAATAAGAATTCAAGTGGCAAAAATTTTGCAAATGTTCAGTTCTCAATGTCTCAAGTCTTGAACATGCCATATAGCACATTAAAAAATGCAAGCCCATTTAAAAGTACTTTAGTTTGACATAATAAAGATGTTTTTGCCAGGGAAGCAAAATAGTTCCTTTTAGTTTCGAAGGCAAATAAAATAAATCTTCTAATCACTCCTATATTTTCCTAGGTTTTCTTACCCTTGGTTGTGGGAAGGGAGGAGACTGCTCCCTCTTTGTAAAGTTCTGTTGAACAGGTCAGCCAGAGAGTACAACAAGAAATTGTGTTTTGAGACAGGAGAACCCAGGGAAATATTACATGAAGAATTAGATAAAATGAGGCTTCTGGTTGAAAATGGCTCTGGGTTAGATGTCTGAGAAAACTATAAATAGGTTCAAAGTACTTACCAACTACACTCTCCCAAAAGTATTTCTAGGACTTGGGCAACAGTTTAGAGGATTCACCTGAACTTCCTCAGTTTGTGTTAATTAGGACTTGTATAGTAGCTTTTCTTTTTCTTTGAATTAATAGCTGGTTGTATTTATATTTTCCCTCTGACTCTCCTGTCTTTCTCATTCTATTTAAGGGTGAATGTGACTGAGAGGGGCACCTGGAGGCTTCAGAATTATCCCTCAGCCACATTTAACCATTGATATGTTATATGGTCTAGCTTCTACATCTTAAACATGCTTTTGCTCTTATTTTTTAATATGTGATTTTTTTTAAAAAAAAAATTGTGAAATACAGCCTCAAGTCCTGTCATATAGACACGTGCCTGCTCACAAATGCACATGGCTGCATGCATAGATACACACGAGCCTGAAACAGCAGCATCAGTGCTTTCTCCCACAGGTATAAATCAGAAAAGATGCCTTTAAGTGATGGGTTTTTTGGGTTGTTTTTTTTTGACACTGATGAGTTCTTCACTGAAAATTCTTACAGCTGCTCCACAATATTTCAGGCCATGTTCTCCCATCATTATTAGTCACAAAAACATCCCTACTACACCAATTCTAGTATTTATCCCATATGAAACTAAAATCATGAATTTTATTTAACTTTGACTTTCTCTGTTTTCTCTGCCTGATACTTGAGATTTGGGAGGATATGTGATCATTCTGTCCTTCTGCCTGTCTCTCTTTGTCACTAACTTGTGGCTTTCTTGACCTCCCTACAGTCAACATTAAGATTCTAGAAACTTTTCCCTCAGTAATTTTGGCAAGTTTGTAGGAAATTCCCAGTGCTATCTTTGTATTTTCATGTGTATCGATAAGAAACTCTTCTGTGTAGGGAGGAGCCAAAGTATTGGTTGACAGTCCTGGCTCAGGACAAACACAAGACAGCTAAGATGTGCTTTAATGACTTCATCGGAAAGTTTGGCAGAATTCGATGGGAACAACCAGCGTTAAGTTAGGCTGGTGAGCACTGTTACACAGCAAAGATAAAAGCAGCAAGACTAAGATTTTTCAAGTTTTGTTTTATATGTATGACTATTTTATCTGTATATAAAGTATACAGTATATATACTTATATACTTATCTGTATATAAGTATCTTACCATGTGTGTCCCAGAAGCCTTTGTATGTTAGAAGACTATTATCAGTTTCTCTGTACATCATATTACAGATGGTTGTTAGTTACCATGTGGATGGTAACCTGGGTCTTCCACAAGCACAAACAAGTACTCTTAATTGCTGAGCCATCTCCCCAGTGCCAACTCATTTTGTACTTTGACAACTAAATGCTGGCAGCAAAAATTCCTTTAAGTATTTTTATTTTCTTCAAGTTCAAATTCAGGAAGTGTACTCTTAAGTAAATTCATGTTCTGAGTTCCATCTCAACCATAGCTTCAGGTCTAAAGTAAGATTCTCCCAAATAGAAATGACCTATTTTATATGGACTTTGGCTCAGCAATACGAGTATATGTGTGTGTGTGTGTGTGTGTGTGTGTGTGTGTGTAACAGTGTGTGTGGTGTTTATGTGAAGTATGTATGAATATTAATTAGTGTTGATACAAATACTTCAAGAGCTAAGAAGAAGGACTTTGATGATTAGGGTTTTTTTTTTTTTTAACTTTTAAAAGATTGGCTATAACAGTTTAAAGTGCCTGGCAAAAGAATATGTGACTTTAGCTATATTTTAGAAGTAAGTATTCAAGGGTGGAAATGAAATTCTAATTTATTTCTTGAGTGAAAAAAAATAACTAAACAAAACCACTTCCTTCACTTGAAAGTCAAAACATTAAAATTAAAACTAAAATAACAAAAAATGAACTAATGAATAAACATCAATTAATTAATAGCTCAGTGTAAAACAGGACATAGTTACCTTAAGCCAAATGATGACATACTCCACATATCAACATGAAAAACCAGGAATCAACAATGAATTTATAAAGTGACTTAAGGCTCATTTGAAATAATACCTCTCATTCATTTATTGTTTAACAATAGCATTAGTTCTCAAAACCCATCTTAGAGAAATATACCTTCAAAGTCTGTATTGTGCAAAGTTTCATCTTTGGGATGCTTAGTTCTGTGCTGTACCCTTGGGGAGAATAAACTGAAGTTGGAAACAGTTTCCATAGAACCTTGAAACTTCAGTGTGAAGGCAGAAAGATGCTCTTGTTAGTGAGGAACCAAAATGCTTCAGCAGAGTGATAGCTTCATTCATTCAAGACTATAGGAATTTAGTGGTCACAGCTTTGTCATGACCCAGGCCGAGGTATGCTACACTAGGATTTTGAATAATGTTGGATTAGCGTGTGAAGGAGAAAATGCTGAGGCCATGTAAGCAGAGTGCAGAGGGAGACTGTGAGGAGATCAGCTAATAAAATCAACAGGGGACAGTCAGGAATATAATGCATAAAAAAATATAGTCACGTGAGCTTCAAGGGTGAAGTCATGCTCTGTAAGCATGAGAATGAGAGATTAGATCCAAAGAATCCACCAAGTGATGGCTGCCTATAATCTCTGCAGAGGAAGCAGAAATGGGGTACCTGGGGCAGGCCAGACTAGAAATGAGATCCCCAGGGGCAGGCTGGTTCAATAAGCTGTGGGTTATGCAAGAGAACTTGACTCAGTAAACGAAGCAGAGAACAATTAAAGACACTCAATGTCAATTTTAAGTCTACACACACACACACACACACACACACACACACACACACACACACACATTCATACATTCACACTCATGAGTATGCATACGCACACATGTTTACACTCATGTGAATATGCATACATATATATATACACACATACATATCACCTACCAATTTTTTAAAAGTGTCATGAGACTGATTTCCCCTATGCTAAGGGCCCACCTTAGAATATATATCATGTGCACCAAACTAGATATCTATGGTGGTAGGTGGGGAGATGGGCATAGAAACGTGCTGGTCATAGAGAGGTGCCCTTTGCTTTTAGATATGACTTTGTGATTATGTAACATCTTAGAAATGTCTCTCTGGAATTTGGAAAGAAAAGGCTGGAAGAGTTGGTTCGAAGAAGAGATTCTGATTTTAAAGCTAAAGTAGAAGTTGTCCTGGCAACCCAGCCTGTCTCTTCTGCTTAATGTCAACCTTGTCCTAGCATATCGGTTAATTTAGCCTTGAATTATTAACTAGATACTAGTCATTATCTGTGCTGAGAAATGAAATCAAAGTGAACACTGCAAACTCATCCTTTTAATCCCTTTCAATCTTACTGTGTTAATTAATCTATAAGAGCAGTTTTTTTTCTCAAATGAAAAATATCAGGGAGATATTCCTAAAGTTTTAAAATCTTAAGGTTCCAGTGGTCTGTACTTTGGTTAATTACTAGGTCTATTTTGTTTACCACACTCCACTCCCCACGTACACATGAATATATGCATATATTTTATTACTATATTTTATAATAAATTTTTGAAGATGACTAAAATTTATTAACCTTAAACATTATTATATTCATGAGTAAGACATTTTAGATGTGTGGGATGATCAAAGCTGAAGAAAAATAACATCAAAATTTGATTTAAAAAAACATGTTGCAAATCTTGTCTACCTAAAAACCCCACATTTTCAATTTGTATTTTTTTCCAAACATTAATGTGAATGCATGATTTGAACTTTGAATAAAAGAAAAGAAAAAAAAAGGTTTTATTCTCCTTTAAGGGAGAATAGCACAAAACGGCCAGAATTTTTTTTATGGGAGGGAGGAGTGGTCTCCCATGTAAGCTATGTAAACTTCCTGATGCCTAACTTGTCTCCTTCAGATTGGGGTGGGGGCGGAGTATCTGCCAAGCAGCTTTCCCAGAGACACACCTATATTTAGCCAAGGTGGTTTGTGAAGCAAGAGGGAGGGGACTTGGCCATGTGCTCTATGACTCATCATCTCAAGCACACGTGTCAGTTTCAAGAACAGCTGTATAATCTCCTGTAGAAGACAGAGTTTGATTGTAGCTGCTCTGGGCGTAAGGAGTACACTTCCCTAAATTAAATTATAAATTAACAAGCTCTGAGAGTCACGGAGCCTTCAATAAATCAGCCTAGTGATAACATTGATGCTTACTTTTGGCCTCACTCACTTCCTTTTCTTACTTGGAGTTGGAGGCTGTGCTACTGTGCCCTGCTCTATTCTTCCCCCAGCTGGTAACAATCTTCCAGAGTCGCCTTCAAAAAGTCTTCGTTTTCCTAAACTCCTTGTGGAAAGTTGTAGTTAGTGTGCAAGACCATGACATGCAGGATTTCAGGTTCTAGCTGATCTAACATAATTTTTAGAATTTCTTTTTGGAAGTTAATGCACAAGAGTCAAGAAAGAGAAGGAAAATTTTGAATGCAAATTCTGTCCTTTTTTTTTTTTTTTCAAAGAACTAGGTCAATGATCAGAGACAATTTAAGTTTCTAGGACGTCAGGTTCCCCCTCCGGGAATGTCACTGTGTTCTTTAAGAAGCATCACCAATTTCAGGAATATGAGTGGCACAGTGCCTATTCTAAACAGGCCAGTGGTGCAATAGCCAATAGCTATGTGTCAACGGCTAAGAGACTAAGCTGTTTCCTTTGTGGCTGACATTACAATGAAGACTCTAGTTTTGATACCATGAGTAAAGGCTCATCTGAACTTGCTTCTTTCCAACAACCCTGTCCAAACCTTGCTCTCACTTTCTGTGTCCAAAAAAGCATTTTCTGAAGAAGCCAAAGAAAACCAATGTCTATGTGTCACACATTTTCAGTGTCTCAATCTTGTCATTTGTGGATCCAGTTTCCAGGCTGGCTTGCTTAGGTCACTGAAAATCAAATTGTAATCAGAGCTCTATTATTAATTAATAGGCCTGGCTACAAGTATCCTTACTTACAAAAGCATCAAAGAGAATCACAGCCTGCATTTGAATTATGTCTGTGGCTGGATACACCTTCTGATGACGGAGTTAAGGAGTTAAATCCTTCAAATAACTGGATCACAGGGGTCCATTGGGAGCCTTTAGAAATATAGTACTACAGGCAAGTGATACACTTCTGACAGGAAGTATTAGAAAGATACTATTATGTGAGCGTCCTCACCTATTGTCAGGTCATAACACCTGCCCTCTCTTTTCTCAGGCTCATGAAGTTATATATTGGTATATATCCTATATATTGATAGACCTCATAAATGCAGAAACTCTGTGAACAGAACTATTGTGAACATGCTCTTGAAACTCCTACAGGTGTTTGCATGTTGATAGACTTTTCCAGCATTACTGTTCCCAGTGACTGAGGACCTCAATGTCTGCTATTCACACTAGCAAAAAGATGTTGAAGTTTAGAGATGAAATCGTCTCCTTTCTTGTCCTAGTTATCATTACTCATGGTTATTCACAGTTTAAGATTTAATTTCAGGGCTACTTAGGAGACCCCTTATCAGTGAATATACCAACATTTTCTAGATATGCTCCTGACAAACTTGTAAACAATGAAAACTTTCTACATAATTTTCCCCAGTGTCACTGTTATCCTAGAATTACTTTTTGTGTTTTACAATGTAGACATAGATTTTTATGGATTGAACGTTTCTACTCATTTAAATAGATTTTTGGCAAAGTCAAGAAAATGGAATCCAAGGGGGAGGGGCCCAAGTTCAAGCATAAAAGAGAACACAGCACATCTCCGATATCAGAATATTTCTCTGTGTGCATGGTAGACTATTTGGCTAGCATTGAATAACTATTGTCAAATTAATTCTCTCGGTGACCAAAATTCACATAAAATTAATTTGCAATAAAACCTATCTATACAGTAAAGCCCAAATCAGGGCTCAAGGAAAGAGAAGATAAATGGGTCTTACCCTGTAGGCCTCGTATCTTCAATGGCTCTGTCCACTGGAATCAAGTCACTAAGGTAGACATTGAAGTTTCCTTCTTTCCATCTTCGTTCTGCCTCTTCCTTCTTTCCAGGGGGGACAACCACAGGGCGCCCAAATTGACCTGGAGCATTGGGATCCCTTGGAGAAAGGGTCACGTCAATTTTCTGTACACGGTGCCTTCCAGGGTTTTTAGGGATGTTTGTGTAGCTTTGCTCATGTCCTGCCGTCAAGTTTCTTCTTGTTGAATGGAGGCCCCCTGCTAAGGCCAGCTTGGCTTGAGACACTGCTGTCTGTGGAACTAGTAGAGAGGAAGATGTCTTGCTTTGATTTCTGGGGATGGGCTGCCCTTGGCTTCTACCCGGTAATTTAGGAACAGCAGTCTGGATTTTAGAACCAGGCACCTCTTTGGTCTCTGTCCTCAGGTTCTCCTCTTTGGTTATAATTACAACCTGGCTTTCAGAGAAAATAGGTTTCTTCCCTGGTGCCCCTTTGGCCCCATCATCTTCTGGAAAGCCTCCCAACTGTGTCTCATTCATAGACTGTTTCTTTAAACGTCCTGTGTCAGCCATGAACTTAAAAAGAGGTATCACCTTATCGGCTTTGGGTTTTAGTTCTTTGCTCTGTGACTCGATTTTCTTTATGGCTATGGCTTCCCCAGATTTCAGGAGTGGTGGGCTGGCAAAGTGCATCTTTGATTTTGCTACTGTCTGTGACTGCTGCTTCGATTCATTAGCTCTGACATTGATGGTCACATTCAGGGTCTGTTCAGCCACTTGCTTTGATGTGTTAGTGTTGAGAGTGTGATTCTTTGGGGCCTCTTGTTTTTTAGTGAAAGTTTCTGTATATACTGATATTTTGGTCAGTGGAGTTTCTCTTGATGCTGTGGATGGGGTCGTCTGTGATAAAACTGCTTGCTTGGATGTTGTGTGCTGGGAGGAGGCTTCAGGCTTGCTGGCTCTCCCCTCTGTCTTCTGCATGGTGGGAAGCACAGGGAGAGTTTGCAGATGTGCTGGATGCCACAAAGGCACAGCTTTCCCCCTTCCCATGGGGATCTGCATTTTCCTTCTCCTCTGCTCTTGGTCCATATTCTCTTCCAACTTGAATGGGTGGCCCTCTGCATTTCTAAAGTTCTTCTTGGCCCACACCCCATTCCAGGGCAGCCTCATCCCTGTGATGCTGGTATCAAGAATCTTCATTTGGTCTGGCTGGACTCTGAATCCTGTCTGCTCCCTCCTGATGTCTTCTTTGAGTATCCCAGTGCTGATCTCACTGAATGAGAGGCGGAGAGCTGCCATGTCAAAGAGCAGCCAGATGACAGAAGCTACAAATACAAATGCCAAGACTCGCCCACTTCCTCGGAAAAACTTTCGGATCTTGTTCATTGTACAAAGGTCTCCCTTGCAGCTTACCCTCCCTCTGAGTCAGCTTACCTGGAGTGCAGAGTTGAGACAGCAGCAGGAACCAGCCCCCTACCCCCACTCCTCTTGAACCTAGCAGGAAACAGCAGCGGTCCAAGGGGAAAAAGCTCAGTTCCTACTGACTGCCTGTCACTCTCTGCCTGCGTGGCATTTCACTGCAAAGCATCTATGCCTGCTCACTGGCCCTGGCTAAGCCCTAGTAAACAGTAGCCCCAGGTGACTCCCAGAGCAGTCAGCTGCAGCCACAGGACAGTTCACTGCATCTTGTCTGGGATGGCCCATGTCCACCTTGCTTCAAGCCCATGAAAAGGTGGGGCCAGGATGGTGCTGGCTGCTGCCGACTCTCTCCTCCCAGTTCTCTGCATGCTGTAACTCAACACCACTTCTCAGAAGGAAAACATTTCAAGCCATTACCCAGAAAACTTCATTCAGCTCTCACCTTATGTGCTATATGGGAGAGTGTGTATTTTAAGGGCAATTAAACAGAAAGCAAACTAGCTTAGAGGACATGTGTTCCTGGTTTATAACCCCACCTACCCCACTCCTACTTATTAACCCTGTGGTACCCAGATGCTGAAGTGCTCTGCTGGATAAACTAACTCTTTACTCTAATGTTTCAGCTCTAAGAGATTAATGGCTTAAAGAAGGGGCATCTTAAAGCCTCAATGCCAAAGAGGGGTATTGAGCTATTTAGAAGGCTTCCACGATCATATGAACAGGTACAGAAATATTTCTTTGTAGGTCTTTTTACACTAGTCCATCTATTTTTGTGCATTCTTACACTTGATATTTTGACACAAGTTGTCATATTCCTATAGAAGTTTTGAAATACTTTGCTATAATCTGAATGTTTGTGTCCTCACCAAATTCAGTGTGAAACTCTTACCACCAATAGGGTGATAATAGCATGTGAAAGCTTTGGAAGGTGGTGCAATGAGGAAGAAGAGCCCTCATGCATTACATTGGTATCCTCATGAAAGAGCTCAGTGAGCTCCTTTGCCCCATCCAGCGTGTGGGGCACAACCGAGAAAGAACTTGAAGGAACTAAGTGCCAAAATCTTACTAGACACCAAGTCTGCTGCTCTGGACTTCTCACCCTTCAGAACTGTGAGCAATGGTATTGATTACACACCACTTAGTCCATGGCATTTTAAAAAATAGAAACAAATGGATTAGAACACGTACATATCAGTATTTACTAAGTCATGGGCCAGTAATAGCTTGAAAATTGTGCCAAGACTTTGACTAGACTCTGAGTGAGCCTGGGAAACCGAAAGGCCAGTAGCTTCCACATAGATTTGACCATAAAACTACAGAGTAGTCCCATTCTATCAGCTGTTCATCTTGATGCTGTCCACTGACAAAAGCCACTTAAGGAAAGAAGGATTTGCTTCAGCTCATGGTTGGAGGGTACAGTCCACCAAGGTGGGGAAGACATGGCACAGGAGACTAAGTTGAAATGTAACATCTGTAGTCACGAAGCAGAAAGAAAGACTAATGGGGGCCTTAGCTTGCTTTTTTTGTTTTGACAACCCAGTATAACTGATTATAGAATGGTACCACCCATATTTCAGGTGGGTCTTCCTACTTTACTTATCAGTTATCCCAGTCTAAAAAATTCTGTAGAGACATGCCTTATTTCTTAGATATTCTAGAATCTATCAAGCTGACAATATTAACCACCACCACCCCAAATTCTAGATACCTTATAAGCAGGAAGTAGAATAATTCACTGTCTGGTATTATATTTTTTTTAAAAATTCTCAGGTCTTTTCAATGTGCAGTCAAACTTGTAGCACACTGGTCTACTAGAAAATCTGGCTTTGAGTACGTCCACGTGATGGTTAGTTTCAGATGTCAGATTGACTGCCTTAAGACACAGATAGCTGATAAACTGTCACGTCTGTGTATTTCTGTGAAGATACTTCTTGAATGGACTGGCATTTGAACAGTGAACTGAATAGGAAAGATGTAGGCAGGTGCCATAAGTTCAGACAAGGCAAATTTACTCTTCCTGTTTCAGAGAAGGGATGCTCATTTTCCCCAGAACTCAGTTATCAGAACTTCAAAATTCTCTGGCCTTTGGTCTCCAGGACTTACTCAAACAGCCTCCTTAGTTCTCAGGCTTTTACCTTTAGACCGCCAATTACACCATTGACTTCTTCCCCTCCCGGGGTTTTTCAGCTTGAGTGGTACCTCACTGTCAACCTCCTAGATTTCTAGCTATGACAAACATATTGTGGGATTGAGTCTCATGATCCATTATTGTGAGCCAATTCTCTGCCTGCATCCTTTATCATGGATCTCTCCTGTCTGTCCATCCTATTGCTGTTTCTCTGAGTAATCCTGACTGTAGCCTATGATGATGGTTAGTGCTAACTTTTAACTTAGAAAAGCCTAGAATCACTAGCAGGTGAGGCTCTTGATTGAGCTTGTGGGAGATTTTCTTAATTTGGTTAACTGAGGTGGAAGACCCTCTTTATTTGTGGGTAGCACCATCTTATGGGGCAAGGACCTGACTGAATGAAATGAAGAGAGTGAGCGGAGTGCTAGCATGTGTGGGATAATTTGCTCTTGAGTGTGGATGTAACATCGCAAGCTGTTTTATGTTTCTGCCACCCTGACTTCTAGACAATGATGAGGTGCACTGGAATTGTGATCCAAACAATCCCTTTCTCCATTAAGTTGCTTTGGTTGGGGTGGTTTATCACAGCAACAGAAAATGAAGCTATGTTACAACCCCATCATTTTGTAAAATTGCTTGTCAGAGTAATACCTAATAATAACTATGTTTCACAAGATAACTGAACATCGATATGCACTTTGTCACTGTTAATTCTAAAGATCTTGCAGCAGGGCTGAAATCACTGGATCTATTTTCCAAGAAACTCTGGGATGATATGATGCCACTTACTCCAGAGGAGCAGTCATCCATACTTTTAAAATAAACACAGGGCAGGGCACACTGTATTCTTGGTTCTTAGGCATTACCTTCTACAGTGGTTGAACAGGGCTTATACTTTGCCTCTAAGGAAATAACCCCAATGTAACATGATTTTTTAGCCCGATTCTCCTCACAGTTCAGTACCCATCATACGACCCTGTGTTAGAATAACCACACAAATGGTAACATTAGAGCTCAGCTATTTCTTCCATACATATCTACCTTTATTTATCTGTCCTTCTTATATAGCTTAGTCCCTATGTAAGATAAAAGCACATAGTTACTAACATTAAGAATGTCATAGGTTTTATTGAGCATGGAAAGATAGGTAAATCCTGGATATTAACATACAATATCTAATATTAGAAAATAACCAGCTCCTGGATTCTAAGGTGACAAACTTCAGTAAGCATGGATGGTTTTAAAGGGCCTATTTATAGTCTTGAAGGATAAAATAAGTATATAATTATCTCCTCCTGTTATATTGTAGTCCAGACAAGAAATACCATTTGAACTGTGCAAAACTGATCAATTAACAAAGGCGTAGAAGTGGAGACAGATTGCTGTGGCAGAGTGAATGCAGCTTTCGAGAACAGCATACAGGCTCTGGCTTTAGTGTATGTGTGTGTGTGGTGTGTGTGTGTGTGGTGTGGTGTGTGTATGTGTGTGTCTATGTGTCTGTATGTGGTGTGGTGTGTGTGTGTTTCTCCTGTTACCTCCCAAGCACTTTATTGCACTCTGCATTGAGTATCATACTCAGTACTTACAATCATGCAGCAGAAAGATAAAATCTTGCTCTGTAGACAGGAAATGAAAACGGAGAGAAGCCAAATGCCTTAGAGATTGGAGTGTAGGCCCTTCAACACAGCTCTGTGTGATGCTGTTAAATGTTGCAGAGAACTGCTTCTCAGACTCAGGGCTTCTTGAGTTCTTCACTAAAGGCATTTAACTTAAAACAATCTATTTGAAATAAATTCTTTGATATGCATATAATTTAATCACTTACTAAAGACAAAAGCAAATCTGTATACTAGTGAGGTAGAAAAACATATTTTAACTTTAAAAATCAAATATTTGATATGTAGAACATCTTTCACATTTTCAGGGCTAATATCTATTTAGTTTTCATAATTATCAGTGCTAATATATAGCATAAAATGGCAGAAGTGTAGTGTGTGCTGTTTATTTTTGCCAACTTGGCATAAACTACAGTCACTTTGGGAAAAGAAATCCTCAGTTAAGGTAACTAACATAATTCTGGCAATGACCAAAGAAGTTTATCTGAGCATTTTGTCTTATTCTTGCCATTATTATTACATTTTATTTTTCTAAGAGATCTTAATTTATTTTATGTGTATAACTGTGTGTTGGATTTATAGATGGGTACCAAGTATGTTTTGGTTACTTTTATGTTGGAGAAGTAAAACACTGTGACCAAGGCAACTTATAGAAGAAAGGATTGATTTGGATGAGCGGAGCAGAGCAGGGTAACAAGCAGCAGGCATGACTATAGGAACAGGAAGCCAAGGTCACATCTATAGCAAGCATGAAGCAGCAATGAACTAAAAGTAGACAAGGCTTTTTCCTCTCAAAGACCACCCTCTGGGACATACTATATTCACTGTGTAAATCTTCTCAAACAGGACCAAGTATTCAAATGACTAAGACAGTGCAGGCATTTCTCATTCAAACTATCACAAAGTGTGTTCAGTGTCTGTGGTAGTCACAAGAGGGCATCAGATCTGCTAGAGTTACAGGTGGTTGTGAGCCACAACCCAGTTACAGGTGGTTGTAATTGGGTAATTACAGTTACCCAGTATGTAAATACTGGGAACTGAACTTGGGACTTTTGAAAGAGAAGTAAGTACTCTTAATGACTGGACCATCTCTCTAGTCTGTTACTGCATTCTGTTGTGGATTCAGTCATGATAGCTTTTCGCTGAGAGTACTCTATGCACTCAAAATATAAGGCAGATGACACTGTTTCTGCTCCCAGTGGCTCAAGACCTCTACTTACAACTTTATCAATACAATCACAGTAATTGACTATCAGCACTTCAAAATAAAGTGGATATGTTTAGCATCATGATTCGTTTGCCTCAAAATACTATGTTAAACCCAAAACCAAAATGCTTTGTATAGAGTATGCAAAGTTGGCATTGAATCTAGGTATATTCCTACTTAAAGTGGCATCATAGAGTTATGCAAACTCTAGTAGGAAAAGTCAATATTTATGACAAAGTTAATTATGCTTAGCAGCCTGAAAACACTGTCCTTAATATATTATTTTTCTATTCATTTTATCTAAGATTGATAATTTATTTCTCTATTATTTGAAGGAAAAAATGCAAAGAGTTAAAGAGATGTCTATTTACCAGAAGTAAAGCAATTAATTCTGTTACTCTGCAGGCTGTTGGCATATGATACAGGAGGAGACATAAAGAGTACCATAGAGTTAAAAGAAACATTGACAAAACCCTGAGAGAAGAAATATAGACCTGAACAATTTCCGAAGCATTGACTTGGCTGGGGCTAGTCACAAAGACGTGGCTATGTCCCCAAGTCAGGTACTTCTGCCAGGATGACAGAAGCTGGTTACATGCAATGCTACAGTCTCAACATTGCAGGTGCCCAGGGAACTGGTATTAATTTCTAACAATACTATAGCTGTGCATCTCCTGGTCATTTCTTTTCTGTACATATTTGATATTTTGGTACTTCAGATCAATGACTATAGATGGACAAAGTGAAAGTGAAGAAAAGAAACTTGGAAACTTCTATCTTTAGTAGGAGTCAAACATTTTGCAACAGATAACCTTGGTTGTGGGTTATTGGTGCTAGTTTTATGATAGTTGGGTTGATGTTCATGTTATGAGTAGAAATCTGATCAGGTAAAGGTTGTTTATTGAGGTGATTGCAACCAGAAAGCAAATCTGGTTTGCTCTGAGAGGTTCAATTACTTGGTTTCTCAGGATTTTGTGCATATATATTTAGAGTAGATATTAGTACAAATTTGTGTTATTATAACAATAATCCTTGGAAAGCATTTGGTGCTGTTTCAGTTTTTCATATGGCTTCAACTATGTAGTTCAAAGTTTTATATATATATATAAACTTTTAAAATATATAATATATTTATATATCATAATATATATATATATATATGTTAACTTCTTTTGTCCTGACAGTGTACTGCACATTGTCTTACTTAGGCTTTCTCTTGCTGTGAAGAGACACTATGACAATAGTTAACTCTTAATAAGGAAAGTATTTAACTAGGGCTGACTTACTATTCTGCCTCTTCGTTCATTATTGTCATAAGACCATGACATTGGAATGGCATCTAGGAGTTCTACATCTGTAGTGGCAGGCAGCAGGAAAAAAGAGTGACAATGGGGCTGGATTGAGCATCTGAAACCTCAACGTCCACCATTAGTGACACAATACCTCCAACGAGACTACACCTACTCCAATAAGGTCACATGATGTCATAGTGCCACTTCCTGTGGGCTTATGGGGGCCATTTTCATTCAAACCACCACATACATTATAGCGGGATCACCTTTCTCCATTTTGTGTGGCTTTGTATGGGTATACAACCTTTTTAAAAACAATTATCTACTGAGAACTTATTGAGAATTCAACTCTAGGCAAGCTTTTGGCATTGGTTCCCACAGCATTAAATTTTTCTAGGCCAGAACTCAAGCCCTTCTCCAGGGTGACTTTCCACAATTAGAATAAAATGTGGATTCTTGTTCTATGCCTATGGCAAGTGGCCCAGAATCTTCGTCACTGTTAGTGTGAAGTTGGCAAATCTAGCTTGATCTCTAGCCTCCAACCTTCAGTGAGAATGAAGCATCTTTGAAATATTAGCAGCAGTTTTCTGGCTTCCTATCAATGGTGGTTTGAATAGGCCCTATGTGCTCATATGTTTGAATGCTTGGTAACTTTGATGGAAGAAACATTTGAGGAGAATTAGGAGATGTGGCCTTGCTGGAGAAATTGTATCATGGGGATGAGGTTTTTGGTTTCAAAAGCTCACACCATCCCAACTAGTGTTCTTCGCTCATGTTTGTGGATCAGATGTAATCTCTCAGCTACTTCTCTAGCACTGTGTCTACCTGCCTGCTTCTATGCTCCCTGAATGAGCATCATGGACTCTAATCCTCAGCAACAATAAGACCCAAATTAATTAAATTAAATCCTTTGCCATGGTGCTTCTTCTTAGTAGGAAAAAAGAAACTAAGACACTGTCCAAGCCAGTCCTTCAATTATTTGTTGTTTCCTGATTATGTGAACATGTTCTTGGTAATTAATTGCTGGTTTTGGTTTATAATATTTATCCAACCGTTTAATTATAAAATTATAAATGGAAGCATATATTCATATATTTTACAAAGAATCTTTTATCTATAGATGTACCACTTAAATTAGTTTTCTGGCTTTATAAGAAAATTGCATGTATGTATGCTGATGCTTTGAAGTAGATTGGAAAATGATGACCTCACTTATGTTACAGTTAACCATCCTCTCACATTTTTGTGTGTACTGAGAACTTTTATGCATTTTCAGAATGATCATGCTGTATGATAATACTTCTTAATTCTTCATGCTACAATATTATGTGTACAAATCATGCTGCAAAATTAAGACATTTTACTCTTCAAACATGTTCCTATCCTTCTCTGGGCTTCTAGAAGTCCCCATTCAATTCCCTCTTTCTGTATTTGTCTCTTAGATTCCACATACGAGATCATGTGGCATTAATCTGATTTTTCTGCCTTGTTGCATTCAGCATAATGTCTTTCAGATTTATCCACTTTGCTATGAATGATAGAATTTATTTTCAAAATAAGACTAATATTCTATTGCTGTATTTTCTTTATCCATTCACATTTGATAGACTCCTAGGTACATGCCAGGTAGAGCTGTCAATAACCTGATGATGTAGGTATTTCTTTGAAAGATTGATATTTATTTCCTTTAAAGATATATACCCAGAAATACAATTGTTGGGTCATATGGTAATTCTTATTATTTTTTTCAGGAACCTAAATAGTATTTTTTTTTACAACTTTATCTCCCACTTTGTATTTCTAATGCATTTCTATATTATATATACTTTTCTCTCCATGTTCTTATTGACATTTACCTTTCATTTTATAATAACTACTCTATTGGGAATGAGAAAATATCTTATTAGAGGTTTGCTTTATGATTTTTATGTTAGTAATATTGGACATTTTCTTCGATCTTTTTTGGCTTTTCGGAAATCTTTTGAGGTGTCTTTTTAGATCATTTGCCTACTGACTGAGTAGGGTTATTTGTTGACTTGATGTTGCATAATTTGCTTTATTTTTTTGAATAAAGACTAGGTGCTTTTAATTTTGAAATGGAACCTGTTTGGGGACAAGTAAGGATGAGCAGAGATGAAAGAAAGAGATGTTAAGGGTTTGTAGCTGATGACTGTAGAGAGCTGCGTTGTACCGTGCCCTAAAGATGGCGCCAGTTTCCGCCTTCCGCCTTCCCAAGGGCGAGTGCTCTTGGGAGTAAACAACTCCTTATTGGCTGTAGGCGAGGATGGTGGCTTGCTTCCACGTCCTAGGACCTATGGGCGATGTCCACGTGGCTTACCGGGATTGGAGGCCCAGAGGGTATTTAGCCACGAGTGGGCTTCGCCCCGGGGTCAGAAGTCAGAACATTGTACAAGGTCCTGAATAAAGCTGCTGGTGAGAAGAATCCTGAGTTGCATACTTCCTTGCTGGCGAGGTTGGGCGCGACAGATGACTTTCTTCTTTCTTCCTCCCGCCCTCCCTTCCTTCCTTCCTTCCTCCCTCCCTTCCATCCTTTCTTTTGAGAAGAATGTAGACCCATTACTAACAATGGAGAATTAGGGATGGGTGATAACAAAAGGCAAGATTACAACAAATATAAGGACTCAATTGGCTTCTAGTAAAGATTTATGAATTGGTATAGATTCTCTTCTGAAAATTTGAAAAAGTTGTTTGTGATGGCTGTTCTTGGTTGTCAATTTGACTACATCTGGAATTACCTAAAATTCAAATGACAGGTATATCTGTGGGAGATTTTTCTTAGTTAAATCTTCTAATCCATATCTTTGAGGTGGAAAGGTATGCTTTTCATCACGGTCTTTTGAGGGCGAAGATCTACCTCTAATCTGGGCCACATTTCTGTTGGCTGCCTATATAATGACATAGAAGATGTAAGTTTTTCTCTTTGTCTGCTTGTTCTACTGGCATTGCAGCCCACTTCCTCTAATTCCAGTGTATCCGGAAGACCAAATGAGATATCCAGCCTTGTGGACTGAAGCACTACTGAGTTGTTAAACCTTCTGTTGGGAGGCAGCCACTGTTGGACTACCTGGACCAGAGCCATCTTAATACATCTGCCCTCCTCCCTTCTATATAAGTCATGTTCTTCTAGATAATACAGAATAATATGGTATTTCAGTTGGCATAGTGAAATAATGTATTTTGTAAAATAGTTTGAGCAGCTACAAAAAATATTTTAACACCTATCACAGGCAGATTAGCAGAGGGGTGATTGTTGTACTGTTTTTAGGGTTCTTGATTATTCGGGCTGAATCTGGACTGTTGGGAATTTTTCTGTTCCAGTTTTCTCTCCTGCTTTCTGATATGGCTAGACAAGCAAACTTAGATCTGGTATGATATGTACCCAGACTTCAGAATGAGTGATTCCACTTAAGTCTGCTGGGGCCCAGCACAGGACTCAGATCAAACCAAAAACCTCCTGCACATTGTACTTAACAGAGACTGGAATGCCAACACATGTGATAAAGTTTTCAACCTGTAGTTAAGGGAAAAAAATGCTCACATATATATTCATTTTGTCTTTCACAATATTGGATGTAATTTATGTGCTAATTTAATTGAGAAAGACGATATATATCATATAAATTTCATAAAAACAATTATGTACAATATTTATAGGAAAGAAATATTATCATTAAGTATGTTAATAAATACAATATATAATCTGAGTTTTCTACATCTCATAGTTCTTATAATGCACTTTATTTATATATACATATGGGCTAAAAATGATCAGTATCATATGATTTTAAAAGTGCACAGGATACATTTGTTTTCTAGTATTATTTTCTTATGAGATTACAATAGAACTTTTAATCTGTCAGAATTTTTTCCATAATAATATATTACTTTTTTTAAGAACATAATTGCACCATATCCTTTTCTTTTATCCCACTTCTTGCTTTCATCAAATTCATGCCTTCTTTTTTTGTAACAGTTTTCTTTTTTTTTCCTTCTTTATTTATTTTGTATTTATCAAGAAAAACAGTAAAATGAATTTAAAATACTGATAATTTAACAATAACTATGAAGAAGATAAAAATCATAAGTATGACTTATCAAGGGTGATAATGCAAATAAGATTACTACACATATATTTACTTTGTGTTCAGCTTTCCCTCTGAATTTTTTCTTTTTCATCCCTGTATATCCTTATTCAAGGTCCCTTCCCCCTCCCGCCATATCAGGTCATTTTTTCTTCTCCACAACTCCCCATCCCCTCCCTGGGCAGGGAGCAGACAGTCCTATGGTCCCACTGACCCAAAAATGCTTAGATCAATCTCCACTCCTGGCAAATCCAGTTTTGTCCCCCCTCCCTCAAAAGTGAGTCAGGTGTTCCTATACTTGGAGTGGGATCCCAAGGGTCAGTCCAGGGTGTTTCTGATCCAAAGCTGTTCAGTGGTCATGGTTTGCAGCCTGGGCATGCTTGGATTTTTTCTTGTTAGTTTGTTAAGAGACCACTAATAAGTGGGTACATCCCTGCTTATCTTTCTGAGATTGTGATACCTCGCTCAGGAGGATATTCTCCAAATCCATCCATTTGCCTGTGAATTTTAGGATATCATTTTTTCTTACTGCTGAGTAGTATTCCATTGTGTAGATGTACCACAGTTTGTTAATCCATTCTTCAGCTGAGGGACATCTAGGTTGTTTTCAGTTTCTTGCTATTACAAATAATGCTGCTATGAACATAGTTGAGTTAATACCTTTGAGTGTGAATGTGCCTCTTTAGGGTGCACACCCAGAAGTGGTATTGCTGGGTCCTTGAGGAGATTGATTCTCAATTTTCTGAGAAACCGCCATATTGCATTCCAAAGTGGCTGAACAAGCTTACACTCCCACCATCAATGGAGGAGTATTCCCCTTTCTCCGCATCCTCTCCAACATAGGCTGTCATCTGTGCCTTTTATCTAAGCCAATCTAACAGGTGTTAGGTGGTATCTCAAAATTGTTTTGATTTGCATTTCTCTGATGTCTAAAGAGGAAGAGCACTTTTTCAGGTGCCTTTCAGCCATTCATAATTCCTCTGCTGAGCATTCCCTTTTTAGATCTGTACCCCATTTTTTGATTGGGTTATTCAAGGTTTTGGGCTCTAGATTCTTGAGCTCTTTATATATCTTAGAGATCAGTCCTCTATCACTTGTAGGGTTGGTGAAAATCTTTTCCCATTCTGTAGGCTGTCGTTTTGCCCTATTGACAGTGTTCTTGGCTTTACAGAAGCATCCTAGCTTCAGGAGATCCCACTTATTGATTGTTGGTCTTAGTGTCTGTGCCACTGGTGTTATATTTAGTAAGTGGTCACCTGTGCCAATTCGTAGAAGTGTATTTCCCACTTTCTTTTCTATCAAGTTCAAAGTGGCTGGATTTAAGTTGAGGTCTTTGATCCACTTGGATTTGAGTTTTGTGCAGGGTGACAGGCTCATATCTATTTGCATTTTTTTACACACTTCCATCCAGCTAAGCCAACACCATTTGTTAAATATACTATCTTTTTTCCATTGAATGTTTTGGGCCTCTTTGTCAAAGATCAGGTGTTCATAGGTTTTTGGGTTAATGTCTGGATCCTCAATTCTATTCCACTGGTCCACAAGTCTGTTTTTATTTGAGTACCAAGCTGTTTTTATTACTGTAGTTCTATAGTGTAGCTTGAAGTCAGGGATGGTGATACCTCCTGAGGTTCTTTTGTTGAGTAAAATTGTTTTGGCAATCCTGGCTTTCCTGTTATTCCAAATGAAATTGAGTATTGTTCTTTCAAGGTCCAAAAAATGTTGTGTTGGGATTTTGATGGGCAGTGCATTGAATCTGTAGATTGCCTTTGGTAGAATTGCCATTTTTACTATGTTGATCCTACCAATCCAGGAACAAGGGAGAAATTTCCATTTTCTAATATCCTCTTCATTTTCTTTCTTCAGTGATTTAAAATTTTTGTCAAATAGGTCTGTTACTTCTTTGATTATAGTTACTGCAAGGTTTTCAATACTATTTCCAAAGTTGAAGTCTTTGATCCACTTGGATTTGAGTTTTGTGCAGGGTGACAGGCTCGGTAGTTCTATAGTTTAGCTTGAAGTCAGGGATGGTGATACCTCCTGAGGTTCTTTTGTTGAGTAAAATTGTTTTGGCAATCCTGACTTTCCAACTACACTATAGAACTACATAATATTTAATACTATTATGAAGGGTAATGTTTCCCTTATTTCTTTTTCAGCTCTTCTATCTTTAGTGTATAGAAGGGCTACTGATTTCTTTGAGTTAATCTTGTATCCTGCTACATTGCTGAAGGTGTTTATCAGCTGTTGCAGTTCCGTGGAAGAATTTTGTGGGTCACTTATGTATACTATCATATAATCTGCAAATAGAGATAGCTTCACTTCTTCTTTTCCAATTTGTATGCCCTTAATCTCTTTTCTTTCCCTTATTGCTTTAGCTAAAACTTCGAGAAGTATATTGAGTAGATAAGGGGAGAGAGGACATTCTTGTCTAGTTCCTGACTGTAGTGAGATTGCTTTGAGTTATTCTCCATTAAGTTTGATACTGGCTGTCGGCTTCTTATAAATCACCTTTATTATATTTAGGTATTCTCCCTGTATTCCTGATCTCTCCAGGGCTTTATTCATAAAGTAGTGTTGGATTTTATCAAAGGCTTTTTCCACAGCTAAGGATATGATCGTGTGGCTTTATTCCTTTAGTTTGTTTACATGATTGATAACATTTACAGTTTTTCGTGTGTTAAACCAGCCCTGCATTTCTGGGATGAAGCCTACTTGGTCATGGTGAATGATATCTTTTATACATTGTTGTATACGGTTTGCCAAAATTTTGTTGAGAATTTTCGCATCAATATTCATGAGGGAAATTGGTCTGTAATTCTCCTTCTTTGTTGTGTTTTTGAGTGGCTTGGGTATTAGGGTAATTGTGGCCTCATAAAAGGAATTTGGCAATATTCCTTCAGTTTCTACTGTGTGAAATAGTTTGAAGAGTAACATCAGTAATTCTTCTTTGAATGTCTGGTAGAATTCGGCACTGAAACCATCTGGACCAGGGCTTTTATTTTGGGAGAGGTTTTTAATGACAGCTTCAATTTCCTTAAGGGTTATAGGCCTATTTAGGTAATTAATCTGATCTTCATTTAAATTTGATTGATGGTACCTGTCCAGAAAGCTGTCCATTTCTTCTAGGTTTTCCATTTTTGTGGAATACACATTTTCAAAATATGATCTGATAATTCTCTGTATTTCCTGGGGGTCTGTTGTTATGTCCCCCTTTTCATTTCTGATTTTGTTGATTTGAACACTCTCTCTCTGTTTTTTGATTAGTTTGGCTAAGGGCTTATCTATCTTGTTAACTTTCTCAAAGAACCAACTCTTAGATTCATTGATTCTTTGTATTGTTCTTTTTGTT